>JAFBJR010000367.1:3051171-3335762 GCA_016785285.1 Brachirus orientalis | reverse complement strand
TTCTTATGCTGAAGTGGAGAGGTGAAGTTGAGTTTGAGGTGTGTTTCTGTCTCAGGCCAAAGATGAGAGGAACTATCACATCTTCTATGAGATGCTGGCAGGTCTTCCTTCACAGCAGAAGCAGGCCTTCTACCTACAAGAGGCTGAGACCTACTATTACCTCAACCAGGTAGAAGACACAGTGGAGCAGACATTCATATTCATGAGGAAGACTTTTCAGTAATGTCATGTGTAACTCACATCTCACTCTCACTCACTCTTTCTCTTTGCAGGGAGGGGATTGTGGAATATCAGGAAAGAGTGATTCAGAAGATTTTCTGCGTCTGCTTGCCGCCATGGAGATCCTCCACTTCACCCCTGACGACCAGTCGGCCATCTTTCGAGTTCTTTCTTCCATACTGCACCTGGGCAATGTCTATTTTCAAAAATATGAGGTAACTTGTACTTTGTGATCTTGTTTTTCTCCATCCTGCGCAGAAATTTGTAGCTTCCAAGCTTTGCCAAGACAAGGATGAAAAAAAGTGAGAGTGAAAGGCTTGATGAGACCACAGTGACACAAGGCAGTCCTTCCTGAATTTAGAATTCAGTGGTCCCTAAACATTTAGTGAGGCCCACACAAGCATGTGTACAATGGATGAGGCAAAAACACTTCGAAAACAGCATGTTTTATTCAAAGTGCCAATGAATAATCAATAATAGCCATGATCTCAACTCTGATCAACATTTGTGATTGCCCTATGTGTTTACAAGTGCACACAGATTAACACAGTATTTATGAAAATGAAAAATATTATTCAACATTATATTTTATTAGACTATTATGTTTATTTTCTACCTACGTATGTGATTACATTTAGTGAATGGAATCATTTTTACACCCTTGCTGGAGGCTCACCTGCAAAACCAAAGGCCACAGTTAGGGAAACCCTGCTGTATGGAAAATGAATCAAGTGATTTTTTCCCCTGCCTGCTTGCTGCCTGACAGGCTGATGGCCAGGAGGTGGCGACAGTGGTTAGCGCTCAGGAGATCAGAGTGGTGGCAGAGCTTCTGCAGATTTCTCCAGAGGGACTACAGAAAGCCATCACCCACAAAGTCACAGTCAGTAATAAACTGTTGTAAGAGCATGTATATTAACTTATATTGTTTTATTATAATTGTATAATTGTATTATTTGACCTCATGGTGAGAAGCAGGTAGCATGGTGATACTTTAATGTGTCTCTGATTCCACATAGATCAGGCAAACCTTTTATTATTGATCTTCCCATGTGCACCAAATCAAAGCACCAAACATACTGTCATCATCCAGAGTGACAGTTTGCAAAGATAATCTGCCCAAACCTTGTATTTATGTATTTTTATAGTAGACCATTAATAGAATAGAAACTTCAGTGTCACCTATAAGGAAATTGTTTTACCAGATACCAAAAAATAGCACAATAATGAAGTAATGTAACATTCCAAATATCTTTTGTTTGACAATAATATCAATGGACCAGTCTAATGGGCCAAGGAAAATGAAAGTCCCTTTAGCTCCTTAAAAAAATCTTTAAGTAGAATTTTTTTCATTTTAAAGTAGACGTTTGTAATGAATAGTTCATTGTTCTGGCCCGATTTTAAATAAAATGTTTCGCTTTAATTTATTTCTCTGCAGGAGACTATAAGGGAGAAGATCTACACTCCACTGACTGTAGAAAGTGCTGTTGATGCCAGGTGAGCATCATTTTTTTTCTGCATTTGTAAATTGGCACCACGTTCCAAGGTAAATACAGACATATCTCTTTTTTAACAAATGACTCTTTCCTCCAACATCTTTGTGTTTTTCTGTCACACACAACTCTTTTCCAGAGATGCTGTTGCCAAGATCCTGTACTCGCTGCTCTTCCATTGGTTAACAGAGAAGATCAACGCTCAGGTGTACCCCCGCCAACACTCCATCTCCATCTCCATCCTGGATATTTACGGATTTGAAGTAAGTGAGTTTTGTTGTGAGACACAGACAGAGCATCCTGTCACCTGTCTGTGACTTTATTGTGTTGGATGGACTTGAGGATAGTTGCTCTTTAGATGTGGAGATAAATCATAAAGAATCACTACATACTTGTGTGTGTGTGTGTGTGTGGTACAACAGGATCTGGCCTTCAACAGCTTTGAACAGCTTTGCATTAATTATGCAAATGAGTACCTGCAGTTCTTCTTTAACAGGATCATTTTCAGGGAGGAGCAGGTGAGTCCACCTTCACACACTTGTCTCTCTCACACACGCACACACACACACATTAATGCGCACTACATTGTTGCATGGAGACATATAGAGACACATGCACAATGTTCTCAGTCATTGAAAGCCTTAAACTGGGGGAGAGGGTTCAGATGATGGTATTGGTATTCTACTACTTACAGTAGGTCAAGATATACTGAATAAAAATGTTGTTAATACATAGTTCATCCTTAACCACCTTAACAAAAGTACCTTAATGCTTCATTGACGTAAGTCCTAAGCCTGTTTTCAAGGGACAGTGTTGTCATGACATGGTACTATCTGTGTGAGTGTCAGTTGCAGTGGGTTTTATATTGTCTGGTCTGCTGCAGAGCCTTGTTTTGTTTTGGTTCTTTAAAATGAACATAAATTTCCTTGTGACATTTGATAAAAACAACATATTTTCAGGGCAAAAAAGCATTTTTAGGGAAAAAAAGGAGCATGCTATTGGCTTTCATGACTGAGGTTCATTCAGCCAAAAGCCTGGTTCCCAGCCTGGTGGTTTGGAATCCCTCATATGAATAATAAAACAACATAATAAAACAACAACATCTGTTACAGAAAACCTTATATTTGATCCCTATGCAGGAGGAGTACAGCAGGGAACAGGTCCCCTGGCAGGACATCCCGTTCAATGACAACCAGCCCTGCATCGACCTCATCGCCACAAAGCCTCATGGGATACTGAGGATTCTGGATGATCAGAGCTGCTTCCCACAGGCAACAGACCACACTTTCCTCCAAAAGTGTCACTATCACCATGGCAACAACCCGCTTTATCTGAAGCCAAAGATGCCACTCCCAGAATTCACCATCAAGCACTTTGCTGGCCGGGTCACCTACCAGGTAACCAGCTCCTAACCGCATCATATCAGGTGACAAATCTTGCTGTTGGACTGAGTTGGCTAAACATTGGTTTAGTGATGGGAATGTCAATCTCTCAATCCACCACTTTTGTTTGAAAATATTTAAACATTGATTGAATAGATTTTAATAAAGTCTCTTTCACACATTCATTGCCATTCACACGTTGCTGTCCTGTACGACTGTGGACTGGACACAGTGTTTTTTACACTGGATGTTCACAGATGTCACCTGTAACCAGGCTCATTATGGATGATACCAATACCACCTGTCAGTCACACTGATGTCCACTATGTATCATGCTTTATGTTCTCTTGAATGAGAACAAAATTTTAAAAAGTTAGCATCGTGATTGTTTCCCCGTCGACTATTTCTAATGGCTTACTGCTACTTCACTTTTCAAACTGGAATTCAAACTATGTCCATGTGAACATGATTAAAATGTGTCAAAGCAGCAGCTAAATAGAAAATGCTGTAAGAAAGAGAATCTAATAATGTCAACAATGTAGGTATACAAGTTCCTCGATAAGAACTATGACCAGGTTCGCCAGGACGTTCTGGATCTGTTCATCCAGAGTAAGAACAAGGTGAGAGAAGACGAGTGTCTTCACGTAAGCACATAGTAGTATGCATTATTTATTTAGACCTAAGTCATATATGCATTGAAAATGCATTAAAAACGGAATTTTGTGTGTGTCCAGATGGTCTCAAACCTATTCCTGGGTCACACAGAGGTCATGGGGCAACAAAGAGGAGGCCACATGAGGAAAAGCAGCACAGTCACCAGGAAATACCAGGCATCCACTGTCAGCAGCAAGTTCCAACAGTCCTTGCTTGAGCTTGTGGAGAAGATGGAGAGGTGATGAACCCACTTTTTACCAACATTGTTTGCATTTTTTAAATATCTATATTTATTATTATTAAGATTTATTTTTTTATGTTAAATTTTTACATATAAAAAAAACTGGTTGTTGTTAATATTGCTCAGCTTGTTTGTTCTTTCATTACAGGTGCAATCCTTTTTTCGTTCGCTGCATTAAGCCAAATAATATGAAGGTATGTAAATAATATGAAGTTTGATGTCATTTTAGATTTCTACATATATTCATCATTTGTATATATGTGTTGAAATATATTGTAAATTGTGGAGTCATGTGTTCTTTTATAGGTTTGCTTACATGTGTTTGTACATTTGTGTTCAGCAACCAGGTGTGTTTGAAGACGAGCTGGTGAGCAGCCAGCTGCGACACTCTGGGATCCTGGAAACCATTCGTATCCGCAGAGAGGGTTATCCTGTCAGAATGCCATTCTACGTTTTCCTGTTCAGGTAACACACACACAGTGTTATTTACTTAATCTTTAAAGGCACTTTCATGGAGTAACTGTAACTATATTGTTGACAACATTAAGCTTTTATCATCCTGAAGCTTTTTATGTGGACATTAATGTTACACAAAAATAAACAATTGAAACAAATATAAAAATATTGTCAATAACTTCAGTTCAAAAACTTTGGAATGTTTAAGTCAAGTCAACTTAACCTTTATAGCACATTTAAAAATAACCAGGTTTGAACAAAGTGCTTTACACAGACAACAATAACAGTATATCATGATAACAAGTAGTATAAATAGAAAAAATATTAAAATAGAAATTGTTGAAGGGAAGGCCAGAGAGAGGAGATGAGCTTTAAATGTTTATTTAAAATGTTCTATAGTGGAGGCAGATTTAATTTGAAGGGTAAGCTGTTTCATAACTTGGCCCCAGGTGTTTAGCCGAGTTAAGGGAATTCCAACAGTAGCTGAGTTTCTCAGATCCATGGATCTTAAACTGTGGTACGTGTAGCACCTGTGTGTCATCCACAGGTATAAGTCTCTGGTAGGGATCCGGGAGCTTCCAGTTGCAAACGGAGCGAACTGTGTGGTGATGCTCAGTAAACTGTGTCCGCTTAGACCAGGAGCGTACCATGTTGGAGTCACAAAGGTGAGATTTTTCTCACTTATTTCTGCTAACACTTTTACAAATGAATGAAAACCAGCAACACAAACTCTGTTTTCGAGTCAACTTACACTAACAACATTTAATGTCAAAATGTTGTGCTTTGCTTTGTATTTGTGCATTTTGTTTATTTGTAAATTATGAATGAATGTGATATAAATGTATGTGTATGTGGCAGATGTTTTTGAAGGAGGACATCTTCCAGTTGCTGGAGTGTAAACGGGAGCGTTCCCGCCATCTGGCCGCTCTCACTCTGCAGCGCTACACCCGTATGTTCTTTGTAAGGAAGCGCTACATGGCCTTCCGCAAAAAGATTATCGGGCTGCAGGCGCAGTGCCGAGGCTTCCTGACGAGGTGCTGTAAAATAAAAAATCCTATGTATTTGTTTTGATTCTCAACATTTATGTAACAAGCTGTGGTGCTTATAGTTTAAATAAGGGATAAAATAAAGCAAAATACAAGTATACTGAAACACAGTTGTGGTACATTATGGCAATTTTAAGGAACATTACAGAATTGATGAATGACATAATGATCAAAATCTGCCTCAAACAATATTTATGTAGTATGTTTACAATATTTATGTAGTACTGTATGAATAGTGCTTGCATTTCAGTTACAGCACAGTTGCTCTTTATTGCATAGTCTACATTTGTGTGCACATTCGTCAACAGCTTTAAGAATAAAAAGGCAATAAAGTAAATTAGATCTGAAGTTTGCCTCTAAGATAATGTCTGAATGAAATAAATTGACCTGACACATTATTTAGAAAATCATTTTAAAGATGAATAGAATTTTCCCGTATTTCCAAAATATAAAGTATTCTGACAAGTTAAAAACAAAGAGACTGTGATCTTTGAAGTGAAAAGGGATAAACACAGATTTGGTATTGGACGTGATAATTTTGGTGCAACATTCCGTGATACGTCGCTGCTTATTGTGTCTTCCAGGAAGCGCTATGTGAGAATGAGGGAGAGTCTGATCCGATTCCGCTCCCTTGTCCACATGTATGTCAACCGCAAGCAATATATCAAGGTAAACGACACAGTGTTTTCTGTCATGTTTGGGTTTCAGTTAAAATGTACTGCCCACTTATATTTGTTCCATAATTGTTATTTTGTGATCTGCCTGCAGATGAAGTTTGAAGCTCAGAGGAAAGCTGAGGAGGCACGGAGGAGGAGAGAGATGGTGAGACAGAAATTCAATAAGAAATGTCTTCAAACAAGTCATTTGTTGTTTTCTAACGAGTTAAAAGAAAAAGTATGAGGGTAAGTTAAAACAGTGACTCTTCCAGGAGCTGACCAAGAGGGAGGTGGTGAATGTCACACACTTGGTGATTCCTGCAGAACTGGGCGCTTTACTGCAGACAGCAGGAGGTCAGGACATGTTTTTGTCTGCCTTCCTCATTAGTGTTCATGGAGTGGTCGAGATACATCTTATTATGAGTGCATTTCTTTAAATGTGTCTCATCAGCACTGAGAGCGTCCTGACTGACTGAACACTGGTGGCTTTAATTAAGATATAAATTGAATAAGATTGACTAAACTTTGACTTTTGTAAGTGAATTGCTTCCCTTTGCTGCAAATCACAGCAGAGAGGGAAGAGTTAACATGGGATACACATTCTTATCCACTGGTGGACCCACAAAATGATTAAGAGGGAAACTTATAACTGAAACAAAAGTTCTATGTTTGTTAGGTAAAAACCATGGACAGCAAAATAAATGTGTGTGAAATTATACATATGAATAAATATCACAAAATAATAATTGGCATTGTTACAAAACAATTAACTGAATCTGAGTCAAAAAAGCATTATGTAATGAATTTATTGCTGATTGACCTCTGCACACCAGTCAGGAGGGAGCTGCACTCGGACTGTTTGGCTCTCCTTCAGGCGCCTCACATCCAGGAAGAGGCTCAACTCACTCTGCCTCTGGACATCAACAACTATCCATTTTACCGCTATGTACAGGTCTACTTTAAGGTGAGATGTGAATCAGTATTAGGGCTGCAACTAACTGTTATTCATGATTGATTAATATGAATCAATTAGTTGTTTGTCAAATGTCAGAAAATTTTAATGACCGGTGCTTCCCAAATGTCCAAATAATGATGCTCTGTAATATCTATACAGATTGAATGATTTCTTTGTTTTATGAAGCATGGAAACCAAAAAATATTCACATTTAGTAAACAAAAAAACTGGAGGGGAGTTGGCCCAGATACAGCACACAGGCTTTATCTGGAGAGTATGATGCTGAATAATGACAAAAACACTCAAACCAGTTATTTTATTATCAAAATAATATAATAGCAATTTATTATAATTGATTATTATTGCAGCCCCTTCAATAATTATATACTTGTGTATAGAATAATACTATACTTGTGTATGGTAATTTTATGTATTCATTTATTTATTAGTTTACAGTGTGCTGCTTCATGGCTGTACCAGAGTTATCTATGAGCAAATGTTCATCTGTTGTGTCTGAGCAGGAAGGAGAGAACAAAATCCCTGCTAGAAAGTTGGATAAAAACACATATACAAAACAAAACATATGCTCTTCAAATGTAAAACATAATCAGCAACAATAACAACATTACAATACAACTTGAAAGCATAAAGACATCATATGTTTCTCAAATTTTAGAATATCACCAAATTACTAAGAAATTACCCCAGCTCCCTGTGAGCCTCATGTGGAGGATCAAGTGGTTGGCAATGAATGAATGAATTCATTTTCAATGAGCTTTTTTGTTGTTTTTGCATCGCAAACAACAAAATTACTTGTGTTACTGCAGTTTTAATACTGAAAGTTGTCTAGTATTTATGTAAAATGCAAGTAAATGTGACAATGACACTGTGCTGTTTCTTTTTCTGTAGGAACCAAAGTTTGGGATGTTAACGGCTCCTCTGGAGTCATCGCTGACCCGAGTTGAAGACGATCTGAGAGGGGAAGCTTTGGAGCTCTTTATCATGGTAGGGCAGCTGGCTTACTGTTCAGCTCTAATCACAGTAAGGCAGAAAAAACACTCAAGATGAATGCATTTTGAAAAATCTGCCCTGGGTTAGTATGGTACCTACCATATCGTACTTTAATTGTTCATGTTTGTAATTTTTTGTTTGTTGGGTTTAGGTCTTAAGATTCATGGGGGACCCTCATCTCAACGGGGCTCAGGAAAACATATTTGGGAATTACATCGTCCAGAGAGGCCTGACGTCGCCAGGGCTACGGGACGAGATCCTGTCTCAGGTTGTCAACCAGGTGTGGAGGAACATAAATCCGGACAACGCAGAGAGAGGCTGGCTGTTGTTGTTGGCGTGTGTCTGCAGCTTCGCCCCGTCGCCCAAGATGGAAAAATATCTGATAAAGTAAAAATGCATTTTCAGAAATAATGATGAAAATATTTCCAGAACAATTCATGTGAGGATAAAAATGTTTTGTAAAGCAAAACAATTTTCTTTCAGGATGTTTGATTAATATTGGTCATTGGTTCCTTGGTCCTAGGAAAATTTTTTTGAAGATCCAGATAGTCATTTTAAAGTAAAACTTTAACAGAACATGGTTGAAAGGCCAGTTTCTTATTCCGTAAAATAATATATCCTAATTTTACCCTTTTCTGCTCCAGGTTTGTATCAGACCATGCCCCTGCTGGCTGCCAGGCTCTGCTACAACACAGACTCATCCAAGCCAATCAGAAGACACAGTTAGGCTTAGGCTCCACCCACGAGACTGCAAGGACCTATCCACTATCACTGTTAGAGTGGACGGCCAATAGGAAGAAGGCTAACATGGCGCTGCACTTGCACTGTTTTGATGGTGAGTTACATCATATGATGTATACACAGTTTGTATAGTAAAGGTCCAGTGAAACAGCAGATTGTCACCCCTCCCTTTCCCTAATTTGTCAGGGAACTACCTTGACCTTCACAAAGATGGTGTTTGTCTTTGTTTGTGTAGTAAACTTCCTCTTCAAAACATTTCTGGGGGGGACAAAAATGTCAACAAACTGCACAACATATTGTATTGCTGTAATAGTATTTATGACTATTATATTATGATTATATTTATGAAACTGAATCTAGGATGCCCAAATATCATATACAGTAAGTAGTCTCGTCTGCCCTACTGAACGACCAAGAGAACTGCTGGCATCACCTTGAGTGAGAGAATGAGTGGGATCAATATCAGCCACAGATCATTGATTATTCATTTCCAGGATCAGGTGCCCTCACATTCTCCATCTATGAATCGCACCATTTATCACTGATAAGAGTCATTGTGAGTTCCAAGCACAGTGGAAGTGAACAAAGCTGCAGGAATTAGTTTGGTTGCCTTATTGATTCATTTCTCTCCACAGGTCGGTCATTCCTGTGTCCAGTCCATTCCTGGACTAGCGGGGAGGACTTAGCAGGAGACATCCTGCGCCACAGGTGCTAATGTTGTACACTCTTTTTCCAGCTTCTTTGTTTAGTGCTTTGAAGTGATTTCACTTCCTTAATCATTTTACTTCTGGATAAGATTTTACTACAGAACATCCAAACACATTATAAAAATTAAAATATATGAAATTATTAGGATAGGATAAATACATTTTTCTTGAATCTTTTTGTTATCATTTCCATTATTATTATTGAATATTATATTATTATATTATTATTGTTATACTGTGATAAAACCACCTGTGAGTTCAGCACCAACAGGTTCAGCCAAGCATTTTTAATTTCTGCAGGGGTGTGTCCGACTGGTGGAGGGGGAGTTCAGTTCTGATGAAGGAGCATGGCCAGTGGGTGGAGTTAGCGGGTCACGACTACGTGATGGATCTGATTGCAGACCTGGAGCTTCCACCTGACTTCCCAAAGCAGAAGAGCTACTTTGTCATCAGCACCGATGACCCAGCTAGAGTCAGAGCTAATGCCAGTCTGTCAGTAAACACAAACCACACAAAAACACATGCATCCACACAACTTGAAAATGCAGATCAATTCAGCACTAAATAATTAACCTTTCTTCTCAGCACTTTGGTCGGCAGTGGCTTTGACTCAGATGAGGAGCTTGTTCCGTCTTTTCCTTTGAGCAACAGCGGCAGACCGGCCTACAGTCTGCCTGACTCTGATGGTTACTACAGCCATGGTACACACGGCTAGTATATCCAAACCTACACTGCTGTATCCATAACATATTTCATGTACATTCACCTCATTATTGTTCAAACTGTAGAACGTAACTTTTGAATATTAACAAATGTCAACATACATTTAAGCAATATTCAAATGAATTCACACAATGACGATTAAGCCTATCAGCTTCCTACAACAGCTCTGTGTTTATCAGTATATTAGTGTTACCTGACGACATTCTTGCACTGCATACAGGAAGTGATTTGTCTCACTTCAAGTCATGTGGAGGCAAAATCAACATTGCGCTAGTCAAGTGAGGCAGCTACAATCAACTGAAAACACAATGAAAAACTCAAAAAACCTGGTTGTTCAGCAGTTTGATGGAATAAACACCTCTTGTCCCCTCCCGGCCCTGCACTGCTGCTGTATACAGTACACACACAAACACTCCCTCACTCAGGTCTGATAGTTTTGCTTGACAGAGCCTGTTTTCAGATAAAGGATGCAACATACAAATAATGTTACATTGTTTCTTTTTACAAAGACCAGCAGAGGCAGAATATTAACATCAACAACAAAACAATTTAAAAGTTATGCATTGCAGCTTTAAATTACGTTTCTTTTGTTTGATTTTGTTGCCATTATTTCTAGCTTCATGTCTGTGCATGCACGTCCATTGAGAGTAACAGAAAACCTGAGTGAAAAGTTGTTGTATGTGAACACATTCTTGGCCAATGAAACCAGCTCTGATTCTGTTTTCTCTTTATTAAATTAGGAATTGTGACTGTGATGATTAGGGTCTCTCTGCTCTTCATCTGTGTTTAGCAGAGTCAGATGGGTTCAGTGATGGTCAGAATCAGAGAGGGATGGACCGTTACCTGGACAGTCTGTTTGACCCCGTGCTCTCAGACAGCAGCATAGTGAGTGCTCACAAAACACTGATCGCAATAAACTACACATCCTTCCTGTCCTTTCCCTTTAGTGCTCCAGTGATGTCTTTATTAATTCATTAGTTGGTTTGTACACTGTAAAACATTTCAGTTAAATATTTTAACCATTGGACAGGCATTTGCTAAGTTCTACTTCTTAGATTCAGCAGTTTTTCTCTTTATGTCACAGTAAATTGAATATGGAGTTTTTGACTGTTGGTCAGACAAAGCACTTTGAAAACAGCTTTTGTTGTTTTAGCACTTGAGTGACATTTTTTGACACAAGAAGAAGGAAAATAGATGAAATGAAAAAGATGAAAAAATAGATCGATTTTTTTTATATAGATAGGTGAAGGAAATTAACAAAGATGTAATAAAACAAACTTCTAGTTCCTGCTCTGTGTTTTCTTCTGTCCAAGTCTAGTATGAAGTGTGCCGGTGTTGATTGATGGATAGATTGAACATGTGATCCACTGCTTCTGTTTGTGTATGAATAGAGCAGATAGGAGGGATGATTAGGTTACTGACCAACCTACCGTATTTGACTGTAACAGCAGGCACTGCACATGGACGACAATTCTGTTCATTTATTAGTACAAGAAGAAAGAAGGACTGAGCACAGAGAAAGTACAGTTAGTGCAGGTATGTCCAGTATATTATGCTTAGAGACAATATTTAAAGTAAAGCTACATAAATATCTGGAAAAGAAATAATCTCTCTGATACTCTTGTTGTTTCTGACCATCATGTTTGGTTTTCAGCTTTAGCTGTCAGTCAAAAAATATGAGTAGATTTGTTTCACTTTTCAGCAGATACAGTTGGTGACTAAAATGCTTTTTTTTTTTTTTTTTTTTTTTTTTAAATTTCCTGTGCTGTACAGTATTTTTCCCAGGAAGGCAGCTATATTGAGACAGTGGAGTTGTTGTTGTTGTGCATATGTGTTTCTGTCAGTTGTGTGTTTGTGTGTACATTCATGGTTACATATGTTGGAGCATCTCTTCGTGAGTATACGGTACTTCCTGGGGTGTATTCAGTTCTCTCAGGTGTCCTGACTCTCACAGAGAGCATCTGAATCTGACATTTTAAAACATCTCATTCCTGTGGTTTTCTCTTTTCCTTCTCCCTTTAATATATAAACCTTTTGTCGTACTCTTCATGTCTCTAAAACTCTTTCTCGCCATCTGTATTCATCCTCTCCCCACTGCTGAATTTCTATCACCTTATTCTCTCTGTCTTTCAGGACATGGAAAAGCCTGGAAGTTTGTCGGCGAGGATGAAAGGTGGAGGTGGAATAGGCATCACAGGAGGAGAAGGAGGAGGAGGAGGGGAGGAGACCCGTACGTCTCCCAATCGGCCTTATCCACCTGGAATACATCCTGGAGGTATAACATTTGTGTATGTGCTTGTTTTGACTCGTGTATTTGCTCAATGTTCATTAGTGTTTCTTCAGATTTTTTTTGTCATCTACTCATCTGTCATCCAGTCTTTCTTGCACTGTTGCTCCCACTTGTCTCATTTTTTTTCACTGTATTTTTTATTTCTTTAGTCCCGCTAACTATTACTACTCAAAGGATCCTGTACACCAAACCCTTGGTGTACAGGATTTAGGTGAAACTACTTTCCTTTGTCAGGAGTCGAAGATATAATAATTTACTTAATTTTTGTACTGTACAATCACCTGATTGTATGAATTGTTGTTTTTCTTGTCACAGAAGGAGCCATTTTTTTATATTATATATCAGGAGCTGGGTATTATATATCAGGAACTGGTATTTTGGACAACCATGTTTTTACAATAGCCCACAATGGACAAACTAAACATCTTTTGAGTTTTGATGCGTTCTAAAAGCTGCTGGTTCTCTAACACACATAATCTACCTTTCATTTTTGATTTTCTGTGGGATTTAGAATTCAGCCCTCAATGGGTTGGTGACTTTGGTTTCCACTGAGGGATGTCACATTATTTTGATATGAATTATACATTTTTTTTTTTATTACAAAGTAGTAAAATTTTTTATCTGATTTACATTCTCTCTTATGTATTTATATGTTTTAAATGTTTTAGATGACTGAACTTCATACTCTTTTGAAAAAGGGGTGAAAATGCAGATTTAAAAAAGCTGATTGTGTAATCCAGATCATCAGTCTCAATATTTCAGTAATGTTTAAAGGTGAAAGGTGAAGCAGACTCAAAGGACTCAAGTGTAAAGGTTTGGGTGTAGAGTTCACCATTCTTAAAAGAGGCTATCATGAGCAGTCTGACCTCATAGATAATTCATAGGCAACCATTCACTGTAACCACAGACTCCTTTACTCCCTGTCTATAGGCATCTGTCCATCTCATGCTCTCTCCGCACATACTCTTCTTTCTCTCAGACAAACAGAAGCGTGCAGTAAATGTGGCTACTCTTATCATTTATTTACTGGCATTCTTCCTATGGCTTGTTAAGTTTGATTTTTTTTCTTCTGGTAGAAGCTCAGAGATTTAATCCCCTATCTCACTATAACTATATAGTAGGCTTTTATACATACATATACAGTATCGAATGATTTTAATGGATGAGTCTGGAAACTTTCAGTTGAACTGTTGTTTGTGTGCCATGGACCTACAGTATATTTAAGAAGTGCTGCCATGTCACGGTTTAAATCCCTTATCACAGTACAAGCAGTAATGTGAACATTTATTCACCAAACTGGTAATTTCTTTTTCCAGACAGCCACAGTAGAGAGAGCAGCATCAGTGTTAAGTTACATGTACAAACTAAAAAAGACACAAGAACATACAGGTTTACTGCCAAGCAGATGCATCTCATAGTTCATGCAACAGAGTTTGAAAGGGTGGCTCCCTGTTTTCTATGTACTTTTTACATGCACCTTAGGCTTCAGACCATGCATTTATCAGTTTTTGAAAATATTTTGTGTGGAAGAAGGTGTATTCAACACTATGATAGATTCTGAGGATACACACAAAAGAAACACTAAATGAAAACAAGGATTTTTCTGTGTAGAGTAACTCCACACAACTGTTGTGAAAATTCATTTTTAGTGTTTAGAATCCTGAAAAGGATGTCTATTTTGTCCATTGTGGGCTACTGTAAAAAGAAGGTGGTCCAGAAAAATGGCTTCTATAGAGCTCATTTGGCTCCAGATGTAAATATAAAAGGCTCATTCTAAGGTAATGAAAAGCAAATACTATATACAATCAGTGTCAATATTTCATCTTCCATTTCTGCCAAGTGAAAATATTTCTCACAAAATGTACACAGTGGGCTTTTAAAGGCTTGTGTCCACAATGTCCATGTGGTCAAAATAACAAAACTGGCACATTAATTGTGAGATTGTCAGCTGTTAGATGTTCCTGTTTTAAGTCATCGTAAAATAGAGCCAGATCGCTTGAGTCGTCGCAGTTTCTAACTCTCCCACTGTTCCCTGCTCGCTGCTCCTCAAGCTGTGCCAGTTCTTCCAGTAGCTGGAGGAATGATGCCACCCATCCCTGCCATGCCCATCCCCTCCCACCACCATCACCACCAACAACACCAACAACAGCAACAGCAGCAGCAGCAGCAGCAGCAGCAGTACCACCAATACAACCGTCCCCAACACCCACATCCCCAGCAGCCTTATCCTGCCACCACTCCTGCCACACAAGTGGCACTAACTCGTGCACCCACTGCTGCGCCCCCTGCTGACAGAGATGTTGATGTTGCACCTCGTGTTCCTGAGGTCCCTGCTCTGTCAGCCACACCTGTAGTTCCAGGCCTGCCTGTCATGACAGGTGTGCCAGGTACAATGAACTGGTGTGTGTTCAGTTTTCCAGCATGTTTGGCCTGAACCGTGTGGGCATGATGGAGTTACAACAGATAGTTTGAAACGGAAAAATCAGATGTTTTATATTTGAGGTTGCAAGATCGCAAGCACATTTGTTTTTATAGTAGATTGTGTGTGTGTGCATATATACTGTGATACAAAAATCATCACGTCTGTGTTTTTGTGGTTGTGTTCTGTAGGATCCGAGCAGGCGATGCTGAGTCAGCAGCAGCAGGCCATTATCAACCAGCAAGCTATTATACTGGTTTGTCGCATATTCTTTTTTTCTCAACAACTCTAACTTTAATGCTGCTGTTTGGTGTTTTTGTCATGTAGCTAAGTTTATTTACAGGCTGTCAAATGTTAAAACTAAACCAACAATCAGTCAAATTAGCAGCCACACACCTAAGTAAGGAATAATGCTGACCCTAAAACTGTGATATTTAAGTGAGTCGAGTCCTTAAAGTTTATTTTGGAAAATATACTTATTTTCACATTACTTTTACATCTGTAATTGACGCAAATAAGTCCCCGAATAAATCTGTTAAATTAATAAAAAGAAAAAAGCACTGACAGTACAAACCTCCATCAGTGCCACTTAGTTTCCTATAGTGTCAATACACTCAGGTAGTAATCTGTTTCCAGAACACCAATAAAATGAATTCACTTTGGGTTACGCTGCTCACAAACAATGAAATGCCACCAAAAACATAACTTTGTTGGCAGCACTAATTACCACAAGCTTATACAAAGCAAACCTATTAACCTTTAGCCATGGATTTGTCCCAGCTGCTTGTTGGTTTATCCACACAAAGTTAAACCAAGTAAGAAACCAAGTAAAATATTTAATGTTCATGAAAGTGTATATTTTGCATTTTTTTGCTGTAATATGAAAGTACAACTGTTGTTTGAGTATTTTTGAAATGTCTCTCTGTGTGTGTGTGTGTCACAGGCCCAGCAGATGACCATGCAGGCCATTGCGATCCAGCAGCAGATGTTGTCCTCCTTCCCTCCTGTAGTTCCAGCCCCACAGTCACCACACTCACAGCAGCGCTCCCATACACCCAGTCCTGTGAGTACATTCATACACCTGTGGCAATATATGAACACATGCACACACTTGTGTATGTGTGTACACATGACAGCATGTACGTACAGTATGTGTGCAACTAAAAAACACTGTAAAAATATACACAGCCTCTATTGTTTCCTGTATTTCTGCAGACTAAAGACAGTGACGACTCAGGACACAAGCCTGGTTCTGCAGCTGTTCATCGGAAAACAAGTACGTTTGAAACTAACTAACACCAAAGGTTTTTGCTGTGGTGTGTGTGCGAGTTGGTAATAGAGACGCTCCTGAATGGACTGTGCTTTTCTGGATGGATTCATTGAATACCTAAAGCACATTTTGATTTGGGGTCTGATTTGATGACCATAACATCTTAGTTATTTTAGACTGAGTAGGTTCAGAACTATCACTTTTTACAAGCAAATGTTGAATTACTGTATAGATAACATCAGCCACAGTGTCAATCTTTTTAAACCTGATGGAAGAAATATTTTTTTCTCATTTGTTTCAAATAAAATCAGAATTGACTAATGTTTAAAATTCTGCTGGTTGCCAGTAAAAAAGTCTATTATGAAGAAATTGTTAAATCAGTTCCCTCCCACTGGTTTACTATGATGTACGCTATATTTATTATGAAAAAAAGTAACATATGCTGTGAGACTTGAGTCAGATTTCAAGTGATGCACCTGCTATATTGTAACACCCCCTCTCTGCTGCACATAGGATTTAATTGTTTATTTAGTTTGAATTTGTGTTGTTGAAAACTAAATCTTTTAATTTTTAAGATGTTTTGTGTCTTGTTATCCTGCAATAAAAAAAGAACATTTCTAAATATATAGAAAAAAAAAATTCCTTGAAAACTGGTGCAAATTCCTGATCACTAAATATAGTATATTATTTAAGCCATCATAGGTTTGGGAGAATCTGCATTCTTCAATCTTGAAACTGATTTAATTTGTGGGTTGTATGTAATTTAATAAAAACTTGAACTGAAATTGGATTTATCTGCTATTGAATCAAATTATTCTGCAGTTGACCCTAATCTAATTGAGTATTACATTCCAGGCCCGACACGTGCCCCCCTTCCTGAAGATGTGGTCCGATCCACTGTGACTAACACCGAGCGCATGGAGCCCAGCCATGACATTAAAGACATCATCAAACACCACCAGCCTGCTGGTACAACAACTTCTACTGGAAGCGCCACACGAAGGTAACAAACATTTACTGTGCATGACAAAAAAAAAAATGTTTTCACAAGCAAATATGTCTGAACAGCTGAAACGTATTGAACGGTCTTTTATCTAGTGTGACTTAATTTGATGTGTGTGTAGAAAAGGTGACGGAAAAATGTTTTCAAAGAAGCCAGATCCTCATGATGAAGCTATGGAGATCCTCAAAGACCAGATGGCAAACCCACCACAACCGGTACCTTCAATACCTTCCCTCCCACAGTACTTACACACACACACACGCACACACTGATACACTTACTGTAAATACAAATACACACACAAACATGAATGATATCTGATCTCATTTAATGTCTCAGACACAGAGAAAGTCTCAATCCTCTCAATGTAAAGACGAAGGAGGTGCCAAGTTTACTAAGTCGAGCAGGTCTCGCCCAGCAGGAGCTACTAGCTCCAACATAAGCCCCGCCCCTCCCCCAGGTGACTTTCACGTGTTTTGCCTAATGTTCCATACTCACATACAGTGCCTTTAAAAGCACCACATGTGTTTGTGTGTGTCCAGTCTCCAGAGAGTTGCCAGTAGAGGAGGAAATCATTCAGACTCAACTCCACAGCAGAGCCAGTGAGGAATATTACACCTACTCCAACGTCCCCTGGAAGCTCTACATGAGGAAAGAGGTGTGTTTTGTCAGTAGCCAAATACACATAAGAAATGGAAGAGAAAATATATTTGTACATTAAACACATATTGATCAGTGCTACTCAGCTGACATTATGTTAGCATGTACATAACGTGCAGCCATTTTTTTTCCTCTGGTGCCAAATTATAAAACAAAAAGTTGGAGTCATATTTGTGAAATTCAGTGTCAAAGCCTAAAATAGTTTTACGGAGATTATAGTGTTTTAAACTCAGGTCTTAGGGAAAAAAAAGACCATGATAATGACAAAGTGTAAATTGTGTTATGTGGACACTTTTTTTTTTTTTTGTCCTTTTGTCAATCCTGCCAAGCACCAGTGTTTGTTAAAATTGCACATGCATCCCTTAGAACACTTCCTGCATGATAATGAGCCAGTAATTAGTTCCTTATTTTTGCTACCAGTGACGTAGATGACAAGAACTTATTAACCATTTTGACGAGGTAGTTTACATTTGGACAAACTAAAGCTGGAAACCTAATCACACAGTATTTTTTTCCACTCATGCACAGTTTACTTGAAGGTCAGATGTTATTTGATTCAGACTATCAAATAAATCACCCCAACCATTTTCCATGTTGTCCTCTCTTCATTATCATTCAATAATCAGCTGCAGGTCCCCTCTACATGGTTAAAATTTGGTTTTAGTTTGTTCAAACCAGAGAGAGATAATCCATCACAAACTACATCTCTATCTGGAACTAAAGTTATAGTCTTGTTTCCTGTATGCTGATATTGCTTTGAAATTTAACAACATTACACCAAAGTACATGAAAAGTTAATGTTAAATGTTAAACATTTAACATTATCATGCATAAACATCACCATATTTTCAACAAACTAATATTCTGTTAGTTTAATTAATGTTGATCTGTTCACAGGTTTTCTATCCTAAAGAAACCCTCAACAATCCACTTTCTCTGGACCTGATCTTCAGACAGGTAGATCTGTATTTTCAGTGTTCATTTACATTTCCTTAAATTTCTGCTTTTATTTCATTGTAACTTTAACTTTTCATTTAGCATTTTTAAATCAAGTCTGGTTTATGGATTTGTTATCAAAGTGGTGGTGATCTAGTTTTTAGTAACTGCATAAACTATTATTGACACTAAGTTGTAGTAAATGATCACACTTTTGCATATACATTTTTCTGAACTTTTATTTGCTCTGCAGATTGTACATGACACCTTCTCTGAGGCTTGCATCCGCATCACTCAGGAGGAGAGACAGAAAATGAAAGCTCTCCTTGGTATAAAAAGATGAACTAATACCTCGTAGACTCAGTCAGTCAGTATAACTAACCACATTAACTTTGAATGGTTTGATATCCTCAACTCTTCCTTTGTTTTTTCTTTGCCAGCGGAAAATAATGTTGATCAGATTTCAGGAACGCATGATGAGAACATAAAGAAGGAAGTGGTCTCTATGGCCAGAGACTCATGGGAGATCTACTTTTCCCGCCTCTTCCCAGCATCTGTGAGTTCTCAGAGATGAGTGTATTAAAATAATTGCAGAGCTAAGTGTAAAAATAAATCCCATGTGAATGTAATTAATCAAAGACATCTATCCATCTGTCTACTTGTGGTTAAAGTTAGGTATAAAGTTTTGGTTAGGCTGTTACAATGAAAGGAGGTCAATGCAATGTCTAAATACAAATAGCTGCACAAACCTGCATGTGTGTGTTCCAGGGCAGTGTGGGGACAGGGGTGCAAGTGCTGTCTGTGTCTCATAAAGGCATCAAGCTGCTGAAGATGGTGCGGAGCAGTTCCACTGCCTCAGATTACTTCCGTGTGCTGAGGCCTTACAGGTCAGTCTCACAGAAACACACGTTCATGTGTTGTCACTTAGCTGACCTAAAAGTCATTCCGTAGACCTAAAGTGATGTGAACAGAGACTGCTCTCTGCTGCCTGGTTGTATTTATTTCCTGACTTGTCCTTGCTTATGACCTTGCTTATCACTTCCTTTACAGCTACTCGGACATCCTCTTTGTGTCAATTCCATCTAAGAACATGCTGGAGTTCAACCTGACCAACGAGAAGTTGATCTTGTTCTCTGCCAAGGCCCCGCAGGTCAAACACATGATCGACTACTTCCTTACAGAGCTCAAGAAGGTGAGGGTCTTTGTTTTCTGGTTTGTTTGAAGCTTTTGATATCTGGGTTCACTATGTATTCATGGGTAAAATACACAATGATGAAACAAGAAGTATAAAATTATAAAATAAAAATACAGAATACATTTGTTGCTTGTCAGAGACAAAGCTATATATTGCAAACGATGAATCAAAACAGGAAAATATTTTGATGAATCATCTATTGAGCAGCTAAACCAGAAGCATGACTATATTGATTTAGATTATATGTACAAAGCTAAAAGAATTAAAAGCAACATTAAATAACTTGTTGAATCTGAAGCTGCAGTGTTCAAAATAAATGCTTCCATAGCTTTAACTTCCATCCACCTGTCCTTTCTTTATACCAAAACATAACTCTATAGCTGCATGATTTGAAAGGGTGATTTGATTAATTGTGCACTCTTCCCTCCAAAAATTAAATAAAAAAGTGTATTGCTTATTATTTGATCCAGCTATCAATTCTTGAGTATCATTTGTGGCAGTGAGAGAAAAAGGTATATTCTTTTTCCCTTGGATTTGCTAGGAATAATGGCTATCTACTAGCTCGAAATTGTATTAAAATAGCCAATAACCAATAATCTTTTGTCATTGCCAGCCCACTAAACTTACTCTAATCCAGAAATACTTCCATAACTTGGTAGAATCCCCCTCCCTAAATTTCATTTAAACCTTCTTTATTTGTTTTACACTGAGCTTTCACACCTAAAAACACACAAACACCAGCCATCATATTCATGTAAACTGTAAAAAATGCATTGATGTGTTACAGAGGAATGTGACAATATTTGTTTGTCAGCTGTTGTGTTTGTAATAAACATGTCATGTAACAGGACTCGGAGTATGTGGTGGCTGTGAGGAACTACATCACCGAAGACAGGACTCTGCTCAGCTTCCACAAAGGAGACATCATCAGGCTGCAGCGCATGGACGGGCTGGAGGCTGGTGAGAGAGGCCAAATGCATAAACACACACAAAATGCACTTGTAGAGCAAAATGTACAGCTGGGTCTCTTCAGACTTGCTTTCTGCTTCGGTGAGCCTTGGACAGTTTGACTCTGCTTCCCTGTGCTTCATGACACTATTCAGGCAAATATTATGGCTGCATAGTGAGGAAGAAGGTCATGCTTCTGGAGGAAATAAAGAGAGACACTCCTGAGTTTGGTGGGTTTGGTTTGGGCAGTTTCTCTGCTGGGTGTGTGTTTCTGACTCTGTGGAGGTTTGGTTTGCTCTTTTTCCTTTTGCTTGTTGGTTTAACTTCTGTGTTCCCCTTTTTGGATTTGTCTCCATTGTGTTACTTTTGGTGATTTGCCTCTGCTAAGTCTTCATGAACAAAAATTGTGTGTCATTATTCGCCTGCTGTGTCCTTCGTCAAAAAAACGAGCTCTGCTAGTTATGGGACCTTTTGCACAGCAGGCATTTTGAGAGATGACAAGAGGAAGAGCATTGTGTAGACAATCAAATTAATTATGGCTGAGTCCCATTTAATTTTCTCTGTTGCAGGTTACATGCTGGCTCAATTTGACAGAGCCATTGTTAATGCGATCAATAGCAGCTGTGGTTTTCCTGCTAAAACAATCATAATGGCTGCTGTGCAAAATGCCCATACTGTCAGACTTGGCTGAGGGAGTGTGTGTGTGTGTGTGTTCCGGAGTGGACAGTGGCAATAAGAATTTATCCAAATCAAACTTGAACAACTAGGTTTTTTGAGCAGTAGAATTAACTTTTGAAACTTTCATCGTCATGGTCCTGTGTGCAGGGTGAGCGACACAAGAAAAAAACACTGCACAGAGTCATGTGGAGCTGAAGCTTAATATTACCACTGTGTGAAGATGTTTTACAAAGGTTTAAATAATAAATGCTGGAAAATAAACTTTCTACTGTTGGTTGGACACAAAGATCACCTCTATCTTTTACTATGTTTATGAATGAACAACTCACTAACTGTACTTTCTACATATTATTTGGTGTGTGCTTATGTGTGTGAAAAGGCTGGCGGTTCGGGGCTGTGTATGGAAAGTCAGGAGTGTTTCCCAGCGAGTACGTCCATCCTGTGGCTGCTCCAGACTTTCTGATTCTCCCTGACGAACGTGCGGAGCCTCGACACAGGCAGGGACGAGTTGCTGCATCTGCAGCTGTCGCCGTAGCGCTGGGCTCAGCGGTAGCTGCCCATGAGCTTGACCTCTCCACAGAGGTGTGTTTACTTGTGTGACAGCAGCATTTTCCAAACTGTAGTACAACATTAAAGTGTTATGATCACAACAGATGAACAACACATACAGTCAAAACCACAAGTTGAGCATGAGTAGAACCCTGACATTATGATATCAGCTGGTGTTTACACAGTATGATGGAATGTTTCGGTTTGCAGAAATGGAAATATTTATTGTTAATTACATCTTTGCACTATTTGAAAACTTTTTTTTATTCTCTGGGTATATGTATGTGAATCAGGCAGTAAATGAGATGTATGGGGACAGTCTGAGGAGTGAACTGGACGATCTGCCTCTGCAAGGTGGCCAGTACCACATGGTTGAGTTTGCCAAGAAGTACTTCAGAGAGGCCCAGAGGAACAGGAGGTCAGACATGTACACACATACACACGCACACAAACTGAATGTACATGTTTACCCAAAAGTTGTAAATGCTTTGCTGACTGCTGCCTCTATTATATTTTATTTATAGTGATCAGAAAACCAAAAAGAGCAAGGAGGGCAGAGAGCCTGTTGATATGGTTAAATTCTCCAAGGTAAAAATTACTTCTAAGCACTGCCTTTATACAGCATCCATGAATACACAGTATTGTTCAATATACAATTTTCCTTACTGTTCTTTTTCTTTTTTTTTTTTTAATTTTCTGTATTATCACCTTCCCATAGACATGTCAACATTACAACAACTCCTTACTGAGAAAATAGACTGACAAAATGAATAAAGACAAATAGATAACTAAAGCTTGAACTATTTTACCTTACCTGCACAAACATTTTTATGCCTTGCCGTGTGTTTGTCTCTCCAGTCTCCAATCCATGAGTCACTGATCGATTTCTCAGACAGTGGAATGAACAGAGTGGCTGCTGACATCTTTTTAGGTGAGAGAAGAATAAAAGAGTGAGGGGTTGACATGGGAGGCAGAAGTGAGACGAGATGAGGGAAAGGGAGTAGTAGAGAGTAGGGAAGTCATCAATGGCTGCAGATATTTCATCAGGGTTGGCCTTAAGGAAAAGGAAGTAAAAGGTGGAATTTAGATTTTTATGAGATTTTTTTTTAGTGGATGTTTGTTGAAAAACAAATCAAAGTAAAACTAAACTGAAACAAATGACCACTATTGTGTGAGTGTGTGAGTCACTGCTTGTTTGTTTCCATATTTTTGCCCTGTGATGGACTGGTGACCTGTCCAGGGTATACCCCGGCATGCCCTATGTCAGCTGGGATTGGCACCAGCAGCCCCACGACCCTCATGTGGAGGATACAGCGGTAGACAATCGATAGATGGGTGAACATTTAAATAACAAAACAAACAAATAGCTCGTTCAGTTTTCATCCTGATCTCCGAACTCCCTTTGTACTTTATGAGTAAAATTTGAATTTAAATGATGTTCCATGTAACTGTTTTTTTTTCAGCCATTATG
Source organism: Brachirus orientalis (assembly GCA_016785285.1). Classification (NCBI taxonomy): domain Eukaryota; kingdom Metazoa; phylum Chordata; class Actinopteri; order Pleuronectiformes; family Soleidae; genus Brachirus; species Brachirus orientalis. Next base: position 3,312,062 of record JAFBJR010000367.1, on the reverse strand, counting down.
AAGTTCATGGGTGACTTCCCACTGAAAGGGCAAACTGAACAGGACCTGGTCACCACTATTCTGAAGGTACACAATAGCAATCATACATATTTGATGACACTTACAATATTACAGCGATAGACTGAGCAACACCTGCTGGTGCTTTCACTTTAATAACTCTGGTTTATTTGTGTGTTTTTATAAAATGTATTTGAACATAGATGTGTTTTCCTCATATAGACAAACTCTTGTGCTCACAAATTTATCTTGCAGTTAAGTGGTGACCATGGCCTGATAAAAGATGAAGCTTACTGCCAGGTGATGAAGCAAGTTACTGCTAACACCAGCTCCAAACCGTAAGAGTCTTCTTCTTTATGTTACATCAGATGTTAACCAGCCCTGAAGATATTCAGCACTAGCCCAGTCCATGGGAAGGCTTTAATTTTTGTCAATGTACATATTGCGTAGGGACAGTTGTCAGCGAGGATGGAGGCTGCTTTACATCCTGACAGCTTTTCATCGCTGCTCTGATGTTATGAAGCCGTTTCTGTTGAAGTTTCTGCAGGAAGCGTGTGCCAGTCCTGGAGTACTGTACCAAGGTAGACAATTCAGCTCTCTGTCCATTCTTTAAAAATATCCTCCAGCCCACCAGCTACCTAACACCTCAGAAAATTAAACCAGAAACTGCTGTTCTTACTTGACAGGTATTGCCAAGGCATGTGAGCAGAATCTGATGAGGACTTTTCAATATGGCGGACGTGTACAGTATCCCAACAATATGGAACTCAAAGCCATGCTGGTTGGTTCTTGATTCAGCCATGCATTATTCTTTCCTTCTATGGCTAGATCACTAAAAGTGTTTAAATTGTCACTCACAAACTGGGAACCACAAGACAAATAACTTTAGGGGTTGTTATTTTTGTTATATTGATAAAAATGCAGCAAAATGTATCAAGTATTTGGTTACTTACAATTCAATTTGTATAATGTTGTCATTAACAATCTTTAAAACACAATGTTGCCAGCCTAGACAATGTATTCTGTGTGAAGTGTGATAGTTAAGTATATAAACTGGAGTTTAACTCTAACACAAAGGCACTTTGCTACTGAAGGAAATTGTCTTGTTGAAATATGTCTGTGTCCAGCAGCTGCTTGCTTGCTCTAAGTAACATAATATCTGCATTTTCCATGCATTCTGTGTTCTCCAGTGTTAACTCTTGTGACATCTCCCTCTGATTTGTCATTTGTGTGCAGGCTGGGCGGAGCTCCAAGAGGCAGCTGTTCTTGCTGCCAGGTGGGATTGAAAGGCACTTGAAAATCAAGACGTGCTCTGTGAGTGGTGCACACACAAACACACATCCTGTGAATTTATACTGTGCATACCCAGAACACAAGCCTTATTGTGTAGTGCTGCGATTTACACTTAAAAAATTAAAAATCATGTTGAGAGTTGATGGGGACCTAGGAGTCAGAGATATGCTGAACTACTGTATAATGCTAGGACTTAAAAACAACATTATATACAGAGCATTTATGAATGGTTAGATACTGACGTTGTTATGGTAAGACTTTAGACTACCTGGGTTAACCCCTGGGTAACAGCATTATTCATTTTGCATTTTTCACAGCTGGATGATTAGTGATGTCGATTTATTTTCCAGATTTTCTTTTCTTCCTCCATTTGATAAAACATGACTGTTTAATGATAGTAAATAATACAACAAACTGATTAATCTAGATTAATGTCTGCACTACAGTATTGTCAATTAATTGGTCATTGCTGATTATCTGTGTACCACTAGTTAAGATCATTGTGTAAATCTTTGATGGTAAGATTTGACCATATAAATTTATAAATCATGATTTTGGATAACATAGGCTTTTCTGTAAACATCAACTGTCTGTCATGAAGGAAAAAAAAAAAGATGTGCTGACCCTGAACCTAATGATGAACTCAGGCAGACTCAAGGCAAGACCTCAATGCATCTATTACTTTGTCACCGTGGGCCTCTCTTGGGGGAGGCATTCCCTTATCCAAATGTGTTGGATATAAGTTTAGTGTTCTGGGATCAAGCAGTGCTTAGTTGTAGAGGGACTGAGTGTAACACTTATACATAAAAGTGACACAGTTGCTTAAAGTGAATTGGTATTTTTTACATTTTAGGTGGCTCTGGATGCCATCGAGGAGCTCTGTTATGAGATGGGGCTGCACAGAGTGGAGGCGCTGGATGAATACGCCATCTTTTTGGTCACACACAAAGGTAATCCAGCTCAAATTTAAAAGTCCAGCACTCTGTACAGTCAGGTTTTAATAAAGAGATAACTGCTGATGCATGTTTCTTTTTAGGTCAGAATGTGCGTCCCTTAAACAAGCGTGAGTACATCCTCGACATTGTTACGGAGGCCGAGCCTGTGGACGCTAACTACAGTCTGTGGTTCAGAAGAGTCATATGGAGTCTGGCTCTGAAGCTCGATAATGAACTTTATGTCACCATGCACTATAACCAGGTAAAGATCTTTTAAAGGAAATGAAACATGGCTGATTTCGTGTTTCTGGTAAATCCACAGAGTTTTAAGAAATCTGGCAGTGTTAGACATTTTGGCTCATATTCTGCTTGTGTGGAGGGATTTACAGTGATTTACATTTATCAGTATGGACATATTACGATTAAACTCTTTTCTGCAGTACTGATTACCCATTATTTCCTCATATGTCATGGGAAAACTAGATCCAGTTTTTTTTAAATATTCAGTTTGGATATCCATGTGCAGTTGATGAAGACACTCGTTAATGTTGTTTTCTAGCAGATGACATACAGCATGTGAGACTGGCACAAAAGCATTCTCTGTGTTTCTGTCTAAGGTCTTACCAGACTATCTGAAGGCCCTGCTCAGTGTGGTTCCTCAGGGTAAAGTCAGTGAGCAGCATCTCCAGCAGATTGCCAGGCTGGCTGCTCTTCAGCAGCGTGCCAAGGACACCAGCTACCTGCCCACCATGTATACAAACACACACTGTATTGCTTTACTACTGCCCATTTGTTATCTAAATACTTGTCAAACAGTAGAATAACAAAGACAGACACATGTCCTCTCAGCAGGAACATAATGTACTAAAGTATCCTTGGTTTGCTTTTTCTGTGTGTGTGTGTTTAGTCGTGAGGTGCAGGAGTGTGTCCCATCGCAGTTCTACGGCAAACAAGGTTCACAGCATTGGCTAAACATTGTGACCCAACACATGCAGCAGGTCCAGCCAATAAACCCACACCAGGCCCGTGCACAGTTTCTTGGTAAGACTGCAGCTCTGTGTGATTCTGAAAAGTGAAACTATCTACTTGTATTGACTATCCGCTTATTCTGCCTCGAATCAAATGGCATAATACTTTTTGAGCAAAAACATATGCCATCACAATAGACACATTTAAATCCCTAATAACTGTCTATGGGGTAAGTTATTTATCACGGGCTTTTTAGTACTTAGTGAGTTTGTGTTGAAAAGTGAATAGTTAAAAGCTTCACCAACTATACATTATTACTCTATACCTGCAGATAACTGACATCTGATGATGAAGCTGATGTTTTTTCTCCAGGTCTGGTCAGTGCCTTCCCCATGTTTGGCTCCTCTTTCTTCTACATCCAGAGTTCGAGCACTGCATCCATCCATGCCCCATGCATCCTGGCTGTAAATATGAATGGACTACACTTTCTTAACAAAGACACTCATGTACGTTACAAACATTTACAATTACATGTTGATCATCCACTCTGTGTCACATGTGACTTGGAAAACTATGGATGTTAACAGCTGAATGTGTGTAATAGGGTGAATTTGAAGGATTTGACTTTGTGTTGGTTCATTTTGGTTCAAAACTAACTGGAACATTTTTTTTTATCATTTTAAAACATTGTGTTTGGCTCCCTCTGCTGGTTATGTGGTTTTCTTGGTAACCCACAAATCAAACTTGAGAGGAAAAGATTAATAAACATTTTTTCAATCATATTATATTATTTGCTTATATATTTGTGTCAATATATAGTACATTTATTGGTGTGCATTTGTGGCATGTCTGTTTGTGATTAGGAGGCCATGATGCGTTTCCCTCTGAAGGATGTCCAGTCAACTCGCACCCAGAGACCGACCTCAGGCTCTAGTTACCCGTATGTGGAGATAATGATAGGAGACCTACTCAACCAGCGCATCACACAGTTACAACTGGAGCAGGTGAAAGTTTGCATAGTATATGACATTGAGATGAAGAGAGAAGGGGGTCAAATATTCGGCTGTGCAGTAAGAGCTATATTTATTCTAAATGTGAGTGTGTATTTTCCAGGGCTTGGAGCTGTGCCGAGTCATTGCCATGCACATGGAGAACATGTTGTCACTCAGAGAAAAGAGACTCACTCTGCCACCAAGTGAAATCACCCTTTTATAGCACACACACACACACACACACACACACACACACACACACACACACACACAAATAACACTTAATGCCTTATAAATAGACTTCATCTACCTCTGTTTAAAAAAAATAGAGTATTTTGATATTTAAAAACAACGTTTCTTGTTTATTGTGATAAATATATGGTGATGAAGCTGATGATAAAGTTTTGTGAGAAAATACAAATTTCCATGAATGTGGTATCTAATTTTTATTACCAAATTATCTGGGCCATTATTCTCCCAGTTGTCAATTTGTGAGCTTGTTTGGTCCAAAACCAAGAGATATTCAGTTTGCCACATAAAAGTTAAAGAAAACCTCTAAAAATTCAACTTTTTGAAGCTGTAATCAGGACAGTTTCAGGCAGTTTCATCAGTATATACCTGTATCATGCATGTACTTACAGTATGTGCACACTAATGAATTAATACATCCATGTGTCTATGATGCAGTTGGTGGTGTAGACTCCAACTCATTGTAAATGATTTTTAGTTTCATATTTTTAGCCAGAACTACTTAATATCTTGTCTGCCATGGCTGATTTACGAAGACGGGACTGTAAAGGACAGGATTTAAACTTCCCCATGTCATAAGAGTAGTATAATTTGATCATTGTCGATTGTTGGGTGTCACTGAATTATACCACGGATCAAGGGTTCAACTGCTACTGTAGTTGGCTTTGCACAAGTTAAGAAACATTTGCAAAACTGATAAGGATAATTAGCAAACTTAATTTTAACTGTATCCTATGTTTAATATGATTTGTTGCCTGTGTTATGACATTAAGCATCATGTTTGGGCCTGTATTACATCTCATGGGTTTCTAAATTATATATCCATTATTTTATTTTATTTTATTTTAATTTTTTTTAACCTATCAAATTTTTCTCTTTCTTTTCTTGTGAATTTAAGTGTAAAGAAGGAAATTATATTTGTGCATGTGCTTGTTTTATAGGCCCCATCATTAAACACTTTGCACTAAGAAAAAATATTTATACAAAATATATTATCATGTATATAATATATACAATGTATATACCTTTTTTAAAAAAAAACAAAAAAAAAAAACCCCACTGTACATAACACATGTGAACATCAAAAGAAGTACATTAAAGTTTGTAGTATAAATGATTACGGTGTGTCCTTTTTAAATTTAGATACTTTAGATACAAGAAAGAGAGCTAAATAAGACCAAAGTTGGATGTTAAGTAAATAAAGAAAATACATTTTATTAATTGCAATTTTTATTTAGTTTGTAGAGATTAATAGAAACAAATGAGGCAACAATTTAGCACTTCAACGTTTATTTTTATGACAAGTCAAGTAATTAATCGGGAATATTAATATTACGTAATTAATTCTGTATTTGGGTGAATAACATCCATTCACTTACATCATCCCAAAAAGTTTGATAAAAATGCTGCATATGGCTTCATTCTGTTTAACAAACTCGCCGTTTGTCGTCTTGTATTGATGGTGGTTATTACATGCATCCAAGTTCCATTCATCCGGTGCGTCCTGTGCTATAAACCGAACACCCCTCTCCTCCAGAATGCTGCGCTGTGTAGGCGTTTCTTTGTAATTGCTCGCAGATTTCTTCCCCCTCATTGGTTCACAGTAACAGGCTCCGTGAGAACAGGGAACTGGAACGGAGGGAGGAGGAGGAGGAGGAGGAAGGGGCTGTGGTCAAACCCACCACAACCTAAACAGCTTCAGGAGGGAGAGAGAAAGGAGGGAGGATAGCCGAGCAGCAGCAGCCTAGCAGACCCGCTCTCCCGCTGTCTCAGCCTGCATGGGCTACTCGGTTAGCTAGCTTAGCATCGTCCGCTCCTGCCTCCAAGAACCCTGGTTGTTATCTCAGCGTTTTTCCTCTCCGTCCCCACACACCTACTCACCCACCCGGCGCTGCCTTACCATCTGCCCGGATTCAAGATGATGAAGTTCAGGTTTCGTCGGCAGGGTACCGACCCGCAGAGGGAGAAGATAAAACAGGAGCTTTTCGCCTTCAACAAGGTAAAGTAACGGGACAACGGGAGTCGGGAGAGAGGAGGAGGGAGAGTGAGTGAGTGTTCCCCGTCTCCTCCTCATGTGCTGCTCCCTAAAACTAAACACAGTTTTTTTTTCTGAACATACTTTCCGTGCAGCGTTTGCTTCTTGCTCCTGCTCTGTTTTCCAGCGAGACACAATTTAGCTTCACACTTCTCCCCCCACGGGACGTGCTCTTTGTTGATAATTTGTGTGTGTGTGTTTGCGTGTCAAGTGGCCTGTTAATTGGCTTCCACCCAAGCGAAGCCTGCGTTGAAAGTGAAGCAGGAGACTCAGCCACTCTGTGTGTGTGTGTAGTTACAACAGCGGCAGCAGCTGATTGTGCCAGAGACACGGAGAGAGGGAACACCAGGCTTCATATGATCAGGCTGAGGTGTGTGTCGCTTCATCAGTGCAAGAGAAAACAGTCTTAAAGCTGTAGTGTGTAACTTTTAAAAGATATAAACAAATGTCTGTTACATTCAAACCACTGTCAAATGAGTTTGCACGGTGCCAATTAAGCCTATCAGCTCCTCATGACTCTGCGTTTCTCAGTATAGCACCAGTATTGTCACCCAGTGACATTCGGACTGCACATAGGAAATGGATAAAAGGAAACAACATTTGCCGGTAAAGAAGCAAGATTGCTGCAAACAGTTTCGAGTATGAATATGCTAAAAAACTCCAGTTGTCCAGCAATTTGATAAACACTTCATGTTTGATTCTCTGCACTGCTGCTGTATACACTCAAAAGCCGTGGTTCAGTACAGTATGTATTTTTAATTTTTTTTGCTTTTTTCTTTAGGGGTATTACCAAAATAACAGGCCCCAACCGTAGGGTCCAGGAGGAGTTAGATGGCCTCCACCCTTTATGTCAGTCTCATTTAACAGACCGGACTGGGCGACATAAAAATCATCTCGATCGACGTTTCTTCAATCTATGTCATACAAAATTTGACGTCTTCGTGAGACAAACAGAAAAAAAGGATGTCCTCCGTTCTTGTCTGCTGTGCTGCATTCAAAGTTGTTGCACCGATACAAAGTTGTGCTTCATACGTTGCTGACTTGGCATTTGGGCACAGCCCACACCCCGCCTTCTAGGAAAAGGTACTATTTTCAATTGAAACACAAGCCTGATCCAGAGCTTTACCAGACCATACCGTACTGTACCGAACCAAACTGTACCGTGGCGGAAACACGGCTAAATGCTCCCTCACTCAGGTCTTGACAGTATTGAGAAAGTCAATTTTCAACTGAAGTACGTAGCATGCAAATAATGTTACATTTTTGGTGTTCACAAAAACCAGAGGCAGAATAATAACATCAACCAGAACAAAAATCACTAAAAGTGCACTGCAGCGTTAAAGATATGGATCAAGATGGCTGTCGGTGTGATGACAGTTTTAATGTTTTGCCTTTAGTTTGTGGTGCCCAGAGCTTTCAGAGCTTCTTATTGATTCAGTGTTTGAAGGTCTGTGGTTGAAACCACAAGTGTCAGGTCTCATACAACCCGTCCACATGGATATAAACCAGTTCATGTACAGTAAATCTGCTAGGGACAGGAGAATATTAGCACACTTTGTGACAAAATAGGCTGACAAGAAGATGACTACGGTTTATTTCCATTAGTAGGACAGTTGTCAGTCAAAAAAAATGTAATTTCATGCAATTGGCTTAACAATGCTGTTCAGATCGCCAAAGTATTGTCCTAGTGATTTATTCACAAGTGCTATGGCAGGGGGGCTGCATTTTGTCAGCCATTCCTCATAATTTATATAGATATTTTGGACATGTCCAGTGTTTAAGAATTAATGAGATCTAATGGTGTTGAGACTGCAGATCAGAAACAGAGGACTCCTCAGCTCACTGTTCCCTTTTCTAGTGTGTCAGGGAGCTATGGTTGGCCTTTGCAAATTAGAAAGGATGTTGTTCTTGTTTGCAAAGTAAACTTCTGCTTTAATACCAGTGCAATAGCTGGTTTCTAATTGCAGAAACATGGTGGGGTCCATAAAGCAAGGCCCTTGCTTTAAGTACTCATAAGAGGCTTAATCTACAAAAACTATGCAAATTCATTTTAAAGCCTTTATACCCTCATTTTGTAACAGAACATTTTGTAACACTTTTTCGTAATGCCACTAATTTTCTTTAAATTAGGGATTGAAAACCACATTTAACAATCAATTTGCTAACAGGGTTTGTATATTTATGTACACAACACACTTGTGCTGCTCAAACTAAGTTGAGCACAGCCTTGACCCCAGGTTAGAGGAGGCTGCTCTGCTGTGCTTTGCTGTGCTTTGCCTTTGTGCATGTGTGTGCACACACACTGTGTCACTCAAAAAGTAGAGCAGTGTTCCAGAGAGCCAGCCAGTTTAAATTCTTCTTTTGTGTAAGCCACAGTTTATCTTGCAGAGAGGGTGACACAACATGAACCTCACTCAGTTTTAGCTATGAATGATTCAGAGAAAATATGCAGTGTTTTAAAGTTAAACTTCAGTTCAATATTCACATTGTAATAAATTCAAAACTTGAACACAAGACACCTTTTAAAATATTAGAGTTATTAAATAAGTGTAGAACATAGAACAATCAAAATACAAATTGGAGAAGAATTAAATTGTAGCCTCTGCAGTTTGCGAATTGCATAGTTTAAAACTATCAACTAAATCAACTGTTACTCAGCCCTACAGAAGATGAAGCAATGATAAAACAGTGCCAACAAACAAGAATTAAATATCCAGAGCAGTGTATAGTTTTTAAAATATTGTTTAAAAAAACAAAGCTTCAAGTATTTTTTTTTTTTTATCAAACAGTCTGCTGGTTATTTTTCAGTATAGTTTCGAATGAATGGAAAGCAATAAATTAGTCCCATAAAATCTAAAACACTGCTCTGACATTTCAAAATGTCAGAAAAGTGCAGATAGCGTGGCATGTCAGTTTAATATTCATTGCCATTAATTAAGGAAAAGAAAGGTAGCAAAGTTTTTTGTATGAAAAAAAGTGAGCAATTTTCTGCTTTTAAATATAAGCAGAATACAGTAATGAAATTTTTGCTTAACCAATCAATGAAATTGTTCAAGGAGGACAAATAACTGCAGCTCTGCATGATGTGAATGCTTTTGTCAACAGTAGTGTGTATGTGCATGCTTTTATTTGTTACCTCTTTAGGGCCTTCTCTGGCATGAACACTGAACTCGACATTAACTGGTAATGGTTAAGGTTAGGGATAGTGTTTTGTTTAGGCTGTCCAAAATGTTAGTTAGATAGCTGCTTTGTCAATTGCTATGTCAGGAAATTGATGTGTAGTGTCTCAAGCCCATGAACTATTTGATACACATGTCCATCACCAGCTGCTACAACTATCACTGTGGTGGTCTCTCAACATGGGTGTTACTTTGATGTGTGTGTTTGTGTTAGTATGCACTTCAAGGAAAACCAGAGTTGAGGTTAATATTTTACTTCCGAGTACTGTTTATTCCCAGATTTGTTTGTCACAGAAAGCGGTCACTGGTCTTTGATGCAAAAAACTCTAAAGTCCTCTTGACCTGTTTAACAGAGGTTCAGTTCTATCCATGCCGCTCTGTCCTGTTTTTTCCTCTGGAGAATAGAATGCTTTCAAACCAATTTTGGCTTCTCATCACACGGACAGAAGAAAAAAGCTGTGAATTTATGTCAGTCTCATTTAACAGAGAATAAAGCAATGACATCAGAGCTGAGAAACTCTTTTCCTCCTTCTTTATTAAGGAAGTAATCCCTTTTAGATGCCTCTCTCACAGACACACAGATAAGGGGTGAATTTTTGTCAGGCAAAAAAATCTGAGTTTGTTTTCAGTTTTGACATACTGTATGTTAATCTCTGTTTTTCTGTCTGCCTCACTTTCTCCTGTAGACTCTGGAGCATGGGTTTCCCCATCAACCCAGTGCTTTGGCTTTTGACCCCAAGCTGCAACTTATGGCCATTGGCACAAAGTCGGGAGCTATCAAAGTGTATCCTTTATCATCAGCAAGCTCATACATGTCATAGAGGTGTTTGTGGAGGCCATCAGTCAAATTCTGTGAGTGACCAATCAAGGTTTACTGATGTCACAATTTTCGGTAAGTAAATAGTTGTAATCAAATATGTGACTGGGCTGTTTGTCCAAAAATCCAGACTATTAGACTCTCCCTGCAGGAGAGAAGCTTTCTGAAAGAAAAATTAAAACTCTTGTCACTTTGTGTCTTTTGAGGTGCTGCTCTGTTTATCTCTACATCAGCTCTGCAGTACAGATACGTTGCTGTCTATGATTCATGCATCTGCCATCCTCTTGATTTCATGATCTAATAAGATTCTGCCCTTTTTTGGATGAAAATCCACTGCAATCACTGTTACTCAAATAACACCAAATCTACTACATAAAGCTTGTTCTATTTTGAGGAGCTGTAAGTTGTACATATGGAGAAAAAAAAACAGATCTGTATCTGTGACAGAGCTGTTTATCTAGCATCAGTTCATTAGAGCAGTGCATTGCTGTGTAGGATGTTGCACTGTCTGCATCCCCGATGATCAAACATTCCCCCCATATCTGGCAATAATTGTGAAGTGATGCTTAACTTTCTGCTTTATATTGTATTAGAATTTTGTCTATTTTTTAATAGTTGATTATAATATTATAACAAATTGTCTGATGTCCAAGACTATGGTAATATTTCTATAAAGTAGCAATAGTAGTTGTTGTAGCATGAATATGGAGCCACATTTTAAATAAGCAGTTAAAGGAATTTGAGCTGCCTATGATGTCTCCTCCACTACTTCTTATGGGTAGAGCTTACAGCTAAGCCAATAGGTGATGTGTTTGTTACTTTGTCATTTTTGGTTAAGAACAAAAAATGCCGTGTTTCTACATGCTTTGGTCTTGTGTTCAGTGATTTAGCCCACTCTTACCTTCCGTTTTTATAGCAAAAATACATAACATCACTGTATCTCTGAATGGCTAAAAGGGTATTTAAAGTGCATCTAAGCTGCGCTCACAGTGCCCTCTGCTGGACACACAGTAATTACTCCAGCCAGTTTGATGCGCTTCAGATAAAAAGTGATAGATGTAATGTGAGAACTCAGATACTTATGGCATTCAGTTTCTATTTAAGCAATTTTAATGAAATGGTCCAAGTAGGATTTGTTTACCACTTGAGATCATCTGACTGATGTTGCTGCTGCTTTGCAGTACTCGGCTGGGATGTTGTCTATTTAACTCCAGATCACTACAATTAACTTGGTGAGTATAATGTTATCATAGCTGATTGAACTGTCAGCCACAACTATGAAAATTAGACCAAGACCCCAAATCTTTGGAGGCCCAGAAATACCATAAATGCATTTTTGCAATTTGCAGCGAGTTGGAATCTGACCTCTAATGCTGGTGGTGACGGCGCAAGGCTCTGTGTGCCTGAGCAAAACAAGATGAGCTGAAACTTTGAGCAAAGACATTCTGGATATTAGTAATGGCGTGGGTCGTGACATGTGTTGAGATGAAACCATAATTTGACTGAGCATGTCAGTTAATAATCATTGTTGATACTGTGGCAGTGACCACATAAAAACACAGAAAAGCAGTAGTGAAACTGAAGCGGCCAGTGAGTGGTCCTCCAATGTGACCCAGGATGCCTCTGTAGACATTTTCAGACATGATCTCTGCATAATGTTCAGGAACTGTGGACATTTCATGGAGTTTGTGGTGAACATGTGAGGAACAGTCAGACATTTCTTTGGGTGAGATGTGTTCACAGCAGCAGCAGAATCTCTTGCAGATAAGTGGGTGGTGCCTAGCTTGAGCATGGAGGGAAGCAGGATACTCACCCATTCATACTGAATCCTGCATACTTTCTCTTGTTATATTCTCACTGGGAAATTAACCTGCAGTTTAGACTAGGGTGATTTGATCTTGGATGAGTTCACATATGAACTGTCCATTTGTGAATAGATGATGGTTTGAGTTCAGACCATCATCACCATCATCATCATCCCCCTTAGAAAATGTGAAGACATTTCAGTTTGAAAGCATACACTATGTTTGACCTGTTTGTTTTACATGTGTGTGTATGAGGATATGGTTGAAGCACGTAAAAGGATTTATCAGCACTGACATAGCACTGTATGGTTATTTAGCATGTATTTGGATATTTATCAGTGTGTAAATGGAGAACAATAAACAATAACAATAAACAATAACAATAAAAAGTTATCAAAATTCTAAATCCATATTGCAGGAGAGGCAATTATTCATGAAGATAGATTGTGTCATGAAAAGTGTTTACTCTTAAAAAAAAATGACCTGGCCCATGGCTCTTTTGCAACAAATGTCAGCATTTATTTATGTATGTATGTGTGTATGTTTTTATTTATTTATACTTCAGGCAGTGTGTGCTGAATCTGCCCTGAGTTGCTGTTTTCAAAAAGAGTGTGAGAGAGTGAAAGAGACTGGTGGTACCAGGCACTTGCACCCCAGAAAGGGAGGGAGGGCACAGATGGAGGAGGGGAGATGGAAAGAAACAGAGGCCAATACAGCAAAATTCTACTTTTATGCTGCTGCTGGGTTGGGGTAATTTTTGGAAAATTTGCATTTGATCAGTTGGGCTCAACCACATAATTACATTACTGTTATTTCATTTATTAAATGCCCAAATACAGCATTTGTTATAAATTATAAAAAAAAATTAACAGTCTAATAAAAAAAGGTTCCAGGTTCCTAAATTCTTGCATGTGAAAAGTGGCTAATATGAGTATTTTTTGTTTTGTTGAGGAGGCTCGATGTCACTTGCACTTGCTTTCTAATGATGCGATTTATCATTTATTTCATTCATAGAGTAAATAGTTGGCAGAAAGCATGAAAATTCTTTTTATAGAAACTCCTTAGATTTGAGAATCAACAAAGAAAGCAAGAGTTTGACATGATTGAATGGTTATTAATTTGTTAATTCATATTGTCAGGACATCAATGGGCAATAGACAGCAGCAGGTCTATTGCCCATTGGTCTTCATGGTCTTCATGTGTTTATGTATGTGTCGACATTCCCTGATAATCTCACAGACTGACTGACTTGGATTTGACCTAGAGGAGCTTGCCAGCATACCTGCTCGTACTGTAATACACACTTACAGTTACACACTCCTCCAGCCTGTGGTGCCAGATGTGTGGTTTAAATCTTACACTCTGATGCCTGAACAGTTCGGTACAGCGTAGTTGGAATAGAAACTCTGGAGAAATCCCCATAGAGTTGCTCGATTACAAATCAAGAGTGGAAATTTGCAATAATTACAGATTTTTGAACTTTTTTTCATTGTCAGCCTGATTTGCTCACAGTGCAATCTCTTTCAGCCTCTCAATCAAGTTTCTCACTTGTTCTTTCCTTTTCTCCTTCTTTTCCTCTCCCTGTGTTTATAAAAGCAGAGTCATATTACACCCTGAGAGTTTCTGCTTCGACCACAGAATGGGGCTCAGCAGAGGGAAGGGGACAATGTGGTGTGGAGTTTTATTGTGTGTGTGTGTGTGTGTTGACAGAGATCATGTGGGGGTGGAGGGGCGATCTTGAGAAGTCTGTCTCCTGTCATGGAATGCATGTTGCGTTGCCCTGGGTTAACCCTCTCTCTCTCTCTCTCTCTGTGTGTGTGCGTGCGTGCGTGCGTGCGTGCGTGCGTGCGTGCGTGCGTGTGCGTGCAAGGGTGAGTAAGTGCTTTGTTGCTCAGTCTAGTTTTAATAAAGGGAGCTTTTGAATTGGTTTCCAAGACAACCAGTGCAGTTGCCTGGGATGAGAAGAAGTGCTTGCAGACGGGAGGGTTTTAAAAGTCTGCAACTGCAGCTCAGCACAGCAGAAACCTGAGGTTGAGTAGAAATGTGCCAATTATCATCTGAACCAAAGGTTAAAAAACAGGTGCTAGCACTATCTGTTGATCGAACACATTCACACACTTCTGACTGGTTTGGGCTCAGTATGGAAGCTCCTCACTCTAAAGAGCTATCCAGTATGTGTTGAATCACAGTAAATCTGACCATGAATCTGAAAAGGCAGCGCAACAAGTTAAGAGAGAGCTTTGATCTGTGTGTGCTCCAGCTGTCAGCTCTCTGTCTGTGGGACATCCTGTTGTCTCACACACTTAGAGGTTTGCCAAGCTATTCTTGTTAGGACATTGCATTGACTTCCATTCATTTGGACAGCTTCAACAAAGCATTATCCCTGACCTTATCCATAAGAGGTTAATTCCTAACCCTTCCCTTAACGTAACCACAATTCACATCTTAGCTCCAAACTTTAGCAGTTCCTCAGAATTGAGGTTCTGCCTCATCAGGACCAGGTTGTGGTTGCCATAATGACTACTGGTTCTGTCAAGGTCAGAGTTTATGCCAGAAAAGGTCCTAAAGAGTTAACAAATATATGTATACATATACGCGGCTACATGATCAGCCCTCAGTGTGTTTACATGACTTTAGGAAATAATTAATTATTGTGTTAGTCCAACAAAAAGAAGACTTAAATACATGGAAATGTGTTAGTATGACTTAAATTGTACTATATTAAATTTCTCAGACTAACATGCATTTCTCAGATTAACACATCCAGATAATGTGATTGGGAGTCAATTATTACTGTTTGTACACTTTCAGTCAGACCAGTCAGACTCATTTCTAGAAGAAGCCAGTACACTGAAGAATAAGAGACCAACAACAAAAACATGGTGAAATTCAGGCTGCTACATTTTTTGGACTGATGAGGAAACCAATTTTATGCTTTGTCAACTTAAACAATTTAATATTTTAAAGTTCATGGATGGTAGAAGGGCTCATAATGGCAACTAGCTACAAGCTAAACCAGGGACCACCAAATAATAACAAGCTGTTTGGCGTATCCCCACCTAGTGAAGGTGGCCACAGTTCAGTCAATAAATTGATTTCCCCCTAATGCTTGGCCAGCTGTCCAATTAAGCGGCATAGTAACTATGCATGGAAACATACTGACTGATTTACTGGATCTTTTCTCTCACTTAATTCACTTTGTTTTCCCTTTCACTTTTTCTCACTCTCTCATATTAATGTGTTTCTTCTCAACACCAGAAGCTTTATTTAGTTGTTATTTGCGACCCATCAGATTTTGGCAGTTGATCAGTTTTATTACTGTGTGTTCTCAACAGAGTTTTGTCAGAATTTTGGAATCCCTTGAAAATTCAAGGTAAAAATTGTGCTGTCAAAATGTGTAATGCTGTCTTGCAATGAAAAGACACCAGCAGAGAGACACATTTTCCTGCCTGTGACCTGAGTTGACTGTGACAGCTGCACTTGCTTAACGTGAAGGAATCTTGAATTGTTTATCCATCCCTGAAGTCAACAAAATTTTTGTGGTAAAAAGAGTGAATTTCCCATGTAATTGTTGGTAACACTCACTTCCCTTTCAATTGGGCAGCAGCTATAACATTTCCTTGAATTTGTCCAACAGGGTCCAGCTTTTCATTTGTCAAATTAATTTGATGTGATCCATAGCTGCTTATATTGTGGTTTACATCATGTGATTATTTGTGGACTACTAAAAAAACAAAATATTATGTAACTTTCTTTTTTTTTTTTAGTCCACCCATCTGCTGTGGTCCTTGTGACATAAATGTTGTCATCCAACAATGTTTGCTAGGATATGCATGAACCCCTAGTTGGATGTTGTGACCACATGGCCTTTGTCAGTTGGGTTATGCACAGGTAGAACGATATATTCTGTTGAATGGAATGGAATGTGGCTTTTGGTATGCAGAAAAGCAAGGTCATTGTGGAGTGTGGAGCCTTGACTATTAGAAACAGATTGTGTACATAGCCCTCAGCAATAACGATGAATGGAAGGTGTGGATAGATCTTGAATTTGTAATTTCTAATTTGGAATACAAAACGTGATATTGTTGTGCATTTAATCACAAATTCAGGCTGATGTCACAGTGATTAAAGTGGTGAACCATTCTTTACATATGATTTATGATAGCTTCTATCATGCTAATTGAGCTATTTGATGAATTATATGATGTTTCTGCATAATTATCCAAAAAACTTACCTGCTTCAAGTGTGAGGATTCTGAAAGGAAGTATCATTGTAGTTAAAGTTTTACTGTGATGTGTAGTGATTTAGATATCTATTTGGACTGCGGTGGTGTCGGGGAGACTGTGCGTCATTTGAGTGGGACAGTGGGGGGAGTGTGGGAGGTGGAGAGGTACTAGCTGAGGCAGAGGATGCAAATGAGAGCGGATTGTTTCTCTAGTGGGTGGGTGGAGTTGTTTGGCTTGTCTTGTTGTAGACTGCCTCTTGCCAGACGTCTGATGAGTCTGTAATGTGTGCATTGTTATGAGTAGGGAGGAAGTAGGGAGTTGAAGAAAAGTTTGGAATGTAAACTCTTAATGTCATAAAATGCTAATGTAACTTTTCTGACCTTTTCATTGGCACAGATAGTCTTATCTTCTTTCTGTGTGTGGTGACATTAATTCTTAGGTTTAGTGATCCATCCTTCCTTCCTGTCCTTCCTTGTCTTTTTATCACATTCATAGTACGTGTGTGTTGTCTGTGAGTCCACATGGAGGACAATGCCTTCTGTTTGTCAGTATTCAGACCGTGAAATCGCTTTATCCTTGCTAACGCTCACTCTCTCTCTCTCTGCATCACCGGGCAATTGCACACTGTGTGTGTGCGTTTGAGTTACTATAAGCATCCAATGTGTGCATTTCAAGTTCCTCTGGAGACCAGTGTGACATATCCTTCTTTGTATTCTACATGCAGGTTTATAAATGGCCAGATCGTGCACAGATCAACACTGTTAAACTTGTGTGTCGGTCAATTTAACACATTTAAGTCTGCTGTGTTGAAATTTTCACTCAATTTTCATGCTTTAGTTTTTCATTGTGAACTAACAAGGGCTTTGAATTACTGTCTTGAGTCATTGATTCTGAGAAATTACCAGACTTTTGTATTGATGTTATAGTTATGCATGACATTGGTCTATGGAAGAAGCATTTGATGTTCCTAGTGTGGTATTCTTTAAATTGAGAGTTTCATCAGCACTTGATGTTTATCAGAGGTGTATTCAGAATAATTGAGGTAGGGGCTTGAGCATTGTTGGTTGGTTTATTTTACTAGTTTTCCTGACTGTGAACTATCTCAACAAGTATTATTTGCATTGCGGTGAAATGTAGGACATACATACTCCAAATGATTGAGTAATCAGAGAGAGTTAATAATTGTGAGTCAGTGGCAATTCCTCATCATCGAGGAAAACTGTTCACAACTGGGCTCACAACTGTAGTAACTTTAACATGACTGTCTGCTAGTTGGAGATGGAGGAGGGAATGATGACTAATTTATTGTTTGTCCACTATATAGGACCTATAGTATTGTTGACCAGTGTGATGATCTCACTCACACAAACATACCGTCATCACCAGGAATCCTTCCACCAGCTGTCCTCTGACATTAACACAACCAGTAAATGTGTGTGTGTGTCATTTATGTGAAGTATGTGCCTCATTTGGGTTTACTTTTTTTAATCTTTTTACTTCCTCATACACATATTTAATGTGCCTTCCCTCTTGTACTATTACTTAAACCTCTGCTTTGCTTTAGATCTGACAGTCCTTGGATAGGCAGTCTAAAATCAGAGCTAGCAAAAGCCTGGGTCTGGTCAAAGGTGCCAGGTGTTTTTATTCTCCATATGCTGACAGCTTTGCATTCTCTTTTTTGCATAGCCAGTTTAAAGTTGATGGACCTGCTACTTATAGATTTGGATTGACTGTACTGTGGTCAATCTTCACAAAACATCACTATAAATGTGTTTTCAGTCCGTCTGATCATTTTTACTCTGCTATGATTTTTCTATTCATTTGTTGACAGGGTGGATAATAATAATAATAATAATAATAGTAATAGCAGGTCTGAACAGAGACATAAACAGGCTCAACTGACTGGTGTTTCAGTAAATGACATCTGCATTTACATTTACATCTCTGGGAAATATTTCAGGTTAAGGTCAGACATTTTAGTCAACAGAGCACATCTGATGACTGTGATATTCATGCATTAGATTAATATGTATGGAAAAAAAAACACAAGAGCCACACTTGTGCAGTTGACAGGACATGATCAGACTGAACAGTCTGTCAGCAGTTACACAGTGTGGGATATTACTGTAAGATTTTAGTGGACAACTAGGTCTCATGACAAAGGCACTTTTGAGAGTTCACTGGTGCGGAAAACATAAGTCATCCTTAACTATGTTTTCAACAAGCGGGCAAGTGCATATGCGGTTCACACGGAGAGCCCTACAATTAGAGCACTTGGTGACACTGTTTGGTGTTTGGTTAGTAAGATCAGCATTTTGCTGCAACTGTTTGCTTTCAGTTGTCCCCATAGAGTTAAGGATCATGTCAAATCAACACTAAGTTGTTCTGAGTGACCAATATCCAGTGTTTACTGTTTCATTTTGATGTGAATGGTCTCTTGCTGGATGAAGACACTCAGCAAGAGCAGGTCCTACTCATTTTTGTGTTCCACCTCCACCTCTCAACTACTGTCATCAAAAACAACAATTGCGGAAATACCCATCTGTAGTGTCTGGACACTTGTTGATGCCAAAGTATAGTGAGGTTGTTCTGGCTCTTTGTGATGTTCCAACAGTCCATCATGTCATTCTATGTTAGTCTTTCTTTTAATCTGTCACCTGTCTGTTTTTCCTGTCCATTTTCACAGTCTTGGCTTTTCTAAATATTCTCTCTTTAGTTTTGCCTTTTTCTATCATAGAACTATTACTTTGCACATCTCATTTCATTACATCACGGGAGTTTGGCATATTTTGTAGTTGCAGTTTTATTCTTACTTAAATTCCTGGAACAATGTTTGTTTTCTTGCAAGTTATGATTCTGATTACTGTCCAGTAAATATGTGATTACTGTAGTAATCCCATATTACTGTATGTAGTAGTGCAGAAATAGTTTGCTTAGCTCTGTATGAATATGGAAAGTTGTTAAAATAGTAAACATTACCATCAGCTTTAACATGCTAGATCTTGTTTTCTCAATCCTTGCAAATAAGTAAGACAGTGATTTTTAGAAGTTGTGGTTGTAAGTTGGTTTTATTGCCTAAGAAGATGCGTCTTAGTTAGTTTATGTCTGTTTTAACCCTTTTTGCTTGACTAGTAATGGCTGTGGCATCCTATCAATTTTAACACGTTACTTTACTGTGTCTGCACATTTGTCTCACATATGTGTTTTCTCTCAGTCTGCCTTTATCTGGACTTGTGGGTCATGACCCATGAGTCAGTGTTTCTCACACACCTTCACCTCCAGCTGCCTGATGCATGTATTATTGTAGCAAATAAAACCTAGAGACAGGAAGTGACAACACTGAAAGCCTGCTGATGTCACACTCACGGGATCAGGACAGGAGAGAAAGGTTAAAACGATTTCCTGTCTGTCACACAGAGTGGAGGAACAAGTGGAAAAAAGAGAAAAGGAGAAGTAAAAATAACTGGATTTGGAAAATGTTTCCCTTTCCTGCTGAGAATAAGAAGAATGTTTAAATCTAATAAAGTAAAATCGTGAACATAAATAAAAGAGGAAGGCATTTGTGTAGTTGTAATATATATTTTTTTCAGATTAGAGAGAATAATGAAGACGAAAGGTTGTAGGAATATAAAAAAGCAGCTCTGCACAGAGTATAAAAATACTTGATTCTCTTTTAGAATTTCTCTTCATTCCAGCAGGCTTATGCAAGCTGTGTGTTTGCCTGCTAGTGTCCTGGTGTGTGGAAATCCATGGTTTTGGTCAAATGTAGCCTAGCTGCGTACTTGGCGTCATACTTCTTGGGAGCAGTTTTGGTTGTATCAGCTCAGCTTCATTTACTGGGCTAACAAAGGAAGAGCTCTGTCAAGATTGCTGATGATTATACACATTCACGCTTGGAGAGTGGTGGTTCTGAGCATCTGCGTCATCTGGTGTTGGTAATTGCTAAGAGCTTTGTTATAGAGTTCTGCATCCTCCCCTGCTATTACAACTAAACAGTATGTTCTGCTTTACAGCTCTGAATTACCACTTTTAACAGTGTTCATAGACTTGATCTCAGTCCTCCTACACAGCCACACATTTTAATGCTCCTTAAAGAGAAAATGTTTTGGCTAAAGGGTTGATGCTTAAGATATTCCTTTCTGTCTGCCAGTGTGTGTGTCTGTGGTAAAATGTCAATGATGCTGAGCTGTCACCAGTGTGTGTCAACACTGTCTTAACATTTTATTACATGTTATGATGTCTGGAGGAGACATTAAAATGCAGTTGGTGTGGGCTTGTACTTTCTGTGTCTGGTCCCTGTGAGTTTCCGCACAGTCAGACATGACCTTTGGTCAGGACTGTTTACCCTACTTTCATCTTGTCTGTGTAGATTCTCATTTATCTAGTATCATAGTTCTCCAACAATCATTGAATTGTTGGAACTGGACTTGTAGATTTTTTTGAAGACCTCTCATCCTGGAGGCTTCATCTTACCTCTTATACATGTGTAAAAATCGTAGTGGGGTATATCATAGTAGAGTCTGAAGTGCTCAGGAATTGGGCAAGTATTGTACTAAGACATTATCATTATATTCATAAACAAAAATCTTTACATTTTCTTAAACATCTGTAAAATGTTTTGGTAATTTCCAATCAGTCAATTACCATACCCCATTGAGTTAAACGAAAAAAAAGGAAGGAAAGTTGAGTATTGCTATTTTGTAAGTTAACCATCTGTGTTAAGGAATCTGTATACAGTATGTACACATTTTGCTTCACTATGTATTGTTTTGTGTTTAAAAACACTGATAAAAACACTTCTCTGAGAACACAAATTAAAAACAGAAGCACATTTTGGACGGTACCTCACATCCTGCTGGTTCATGGGGCACTAGGTTTTCTGTCGATTTCCTTGACGGATCCTTGCAGTTATGGAGCCCCTGGTGTGGAGTTCACTGGACTACACAAAGACACCACTGCAGTTACACAGATCCACTTCCTGCCTGGACAGGTGAGCTGGACGTCAGCAGCTGTTACTGTCTAATGTAAATCTGTTATAAACTGGGTGAAACTGATGTTTGATGATATTGCTTCACTTGCTTGGTCATAGGGCCGTCTACTGTCACTGCTGGATGACAACACAATTCACCTGTGGGAGCTGGTGGCAGGGACTCCCAGAGAAGTGGGAGGAGTTAAAAAAGAAGTTGGGGTCTCTCTCCAAGAAGTGGGCAACTACAGCCTCCCTGGCAGACCTGGCATTGAGAGCTGCAGGTATACTCGAGTCTGTTCAACATTGTATGGATATTGTTATTACATTTTTAGGCTTAGGGTTCTATAAAGCACCAAAGGTAACGACTGCATCACTGCTCATTAATGTATGTATGTACAGGATGTATATAATTCAAATGTCACTACAACTTCACTCTTCTTCCTTTTCCCAGTGTCACTCGAGTGACTGTCCTCCTCTTGCGGAGGTCATGTGATCTGCTGTGCATTGGAACAGAGGGAGGGGGCGTGTACTTCCTGCAGTTGCCCTACCTCTCACTGAAAGATGACCAGACGCTGCTTCAGGATCACATCACACAGAGGTGAGACTGTCACATTAACAATCTAGAAAAAGGCAAAACTTAATTGATGGATCAAAATGTTTAAATCAAATTATTTTGATTTTGGAAGTTTATTAAATTGAGATTATGTTATGTCAGTCTTTAGCCTACACAATTATTCATTATTAACGCTCCCTTTCTTTGTTTAAATCTCTCTTCCTCTTTACTCTTTATCCCCCTCACAGTATGACTTTGCTGGAAACACTCTTGTTTCCTCCACTCAGCTCCAGCCAAGCAGGTTGGATACGTACATGTCACTTACTGCTGTATACCGACAGGATTTTGCATAATCTTATGCAAAATGTGATTATTTGTTGAAATAAGTCAGATTTGATCAATCTGCTCCCACACTATCCTTATGAAGCTGATTGGCTGAGTTAATGAGTTTAAAATGAAAAACATAAAGCTACATTTTTCCTAAATTTACATAAATATTTAATACGACAAATACGTATCCAGGAGTTTAAAACCTGACACAATAGGCTTTGTGAGCTGGTAATGCGTCAGAATTAAACACTGCAAACTCACACAATGTGGTGGAGGACACTCTATAAAATGCCAAAACACTAGAAAACCACATAAAAAAAAAGACAAACTGTGGTCTTAAATAGATCAACTTCTACAGGGCTACAGAACTGTAAAGTGATCTTCTTCAGCCCCCATTGTTCATACAATCATGTGGAGTCATGTATGAAAGCAGACTGAACTAAAGAAAAACATTGTGTTGTCAGTGCATAGACATGTATCACAAGAATTAACGGGTAATGTGTACTTATCATGGACAAACTTTGTGCACAAAATAATTTATGCATTATTCCATGTATAATGTAATTTATTTTATGTATATGTTACATTATATTTTTTCATTTTCAACGCTTTCTTCACAACATTCCTGTGTTGATACTTTGGCCGTGTATCATTGTGTCTGTTGTGTTTCCTTTTTTCTGCTGTGACTGTCTGACTGTTTGGCCAAACCCCTCATTAACTAGACTTGTTTAAGGAAATGGGCAGAACTGAGGCTTAACGAGGGCCCTGATAAGGTTTTGTGTGCGTTCACGTGTTTGCAAAGGAGGGGAGTTTTTAGACAGTGAGGCTTTGTACCCACGGCCAAAATGTTGTGTTCCGGCTGGGGAAGTGTTTCAGCTGTTTCTCCAATGAATACTCACACACACACACACACACACACACACACAGAGGCTCATCACCGGGACTCTGTAGCTGGATGCTGAATTCCCTAACAAATACTTTTGAACGGGGACATTGAAATGTTTTGTTACAAATGTTTCTACCTCTCTGCTTCTGGAGAGAAAAGCTTTTTCAGTGAACCACACATATTTTGTGTGTGTTTATATGCTCATCCACATCTAAGAGTCCAAAAAGCTACAATACTTTTTTCTCCTTTCCTCCTTTGTTTGCTTGCTTCATGTCATTCTGTCTCTGTCTTCTCCCTGTTTGTCTCTGAGGGAATCCTCTGACATCTTGAGGGTGTGTCCTGTTCCACATTCCACTGCTGTGCTGTCTCTGAGGAATGTTTAGTTCACAAGCTCCAGCAGCTCAGCTCCTGCTTGGTGCTGATTTCATTATATTCGCAGTTGTTGTTGTTGTGGTTATTAGAACAGCCTGCTATAGATGTTTTATGCTCTCTCTTGATTTAAGTATACTCACTGTAACACTTTCTAAACTTTTAAGTAGTTTGATCATTCCTTTTCTAGTTACAAGTTATTAATATGCCCATCAGTGTCATACAATTCTATCAATATGTCATGATTTATGAGAATGCAATTTTAATAAAGTAATCAGCCAATGTAACCCCTTCACAGAAACAATTTATTGTTTGGGAGCATGCTGTTGTAACCTGTCACATGCAGAATGGCTATAACATGATAATGCTTTTTTCCCCCCTGCAGCTTGCCGGAAGATTACAGATGTGGGAAATCTTTAGGGCCCGTGGAATCCCTTCAGGAACATCCTCAACAGTCAGGGAAGATTCTGATTGGCTACAGTCGAGGACTGGTGGTTCTGTGGGATCTGAACACTCGGCATGCTGACCAGCTCTTCCTGGGAAAACAGGTACCTGGCAAAAAATAATATCTCCTTTTTTTGGATTTTTATGATAATGATAATTACTTGATATCCTAAATTTTTATTTTTAAGTCATTAACTGTTACTTAGAGATTATATCAATGGACACAGATATAACAGGTAAATTATGCAGCATACAAGCAAGAGCAAAGAATGAAACACTTTCATAGACTTAGTTGTGGGGGCTGGTGTCTCCATGTTTTCTCCCTGTTTTCAGTAGAGTACACAGAGTAGCATTGACTCAGGTCTCAGTGAGGTAAAATGGTGATTGGACCATTTATATACTTATTTATATACTTTATATAGCTGCAATTCTACTTCCATACTACCTGGTCTAATGGTCTAATTCCCCTGCAGCAGTTGGAGAGCCTAGTGTGGGAACGCTCTGGAAACTTGTTTGTCAGCTCCCATAATGACGGGGGCTACTCTGTATGGCCTGTTACCACTGGCAACACCTACAATCACCAGCCAATGTCCTCCACTGTCCCATATGGTGAGAAGTGCACACACACATTTGTTTCCTAGATTATATATCTGTTTAAAGCATGCTTGAAATTATTGTCATCCAAGTCTGGTAGACGTGGTGGTTTTGTACAAAAGATGAATGTCCAGACTTTGACAATGGCAACATGAGCTCTGTCTGGTGATTTATTGCAACTCATAGTGGCTTGTTGTTAGGGTGAGAGTTAGGGTCTTCGTTATGGGAGGTCTATGTTCAGTCAAGTTCCTTGTTGAGTGGATGAGAGGATCCACACCAGTGGTGCATGTTGACTTGAACAAATTGGCAAGAAGAAGCGAACAACCCTCTATCCTTCATGTCAGCTGTTTACTACACCAATGAGAATAATACAGTCAAACAGAAATACATTTTTTCATGATACTACATGTAGCAGATCATTGTAAATGAATCTCTGCTGCTAGTTTTCTCTACTTTGAAGTCACAATAAGCATTCCAAATATGTGTAAAATTGAGTAAAAAGCTTTACCATTAACTGACAATATCGCACTCCAGTGACAATGCACAATCTTGTATTGTACTACTTCATATTTTTAATCTTTCCTCGCTTAACATCCAAACCATGGTTGCTGCTAAAGGGCTGGTGACAACAAAACATGGATACCTTGTTTGGTGGTGGTGTTTGAGGAGTTGTAAACAAACCCTCACTCACTCATTTTCTACCGCTTTATCCACTGAGGGTGCTGGTGCCTAACTCCAGCTGACATAGGGCGAGAGGCAGTCCATCACAGGGCCACATAGAGACAGAACACCATTCACTCTCACATTCATACCTACGGGCAATTTAGAGTATCCAATTAACCTAATCCCCAAATCTGCATGTTTTTGGACTGTGGGAGGAAGCCGGAGTACCCGTTGAGAACCCAGGCACCTCGGGGAGAACATGCAAACTCCTTGCAGAGGGCCCCTTGTTTGTAAACAAACAGTGTATAAATAATCTGTATAATATCATATCATTAATGGGACAGAATTCTATATTATAACTCATATCTAATTTTAGTTTTAATGGGTCCATTGCAGCTTAATTTGCTTGTTCTGGTGGCACACATCTGATCCAGAGTCCTGCACGGTTCTGATTTTGACAAACCGCAACCGCCTGTACCCGTCATATTTAAACCCGCATTCGACCCGTTTTCCAACAGAATTAAAATAAAATTCCGCACCCGAACCGACCCGCTATAAATAAACCCGATATCCGAACCGAACCGGAAAGAAAATCAGTCAGATAGCCAAAATTAAATACAAATGTTTATTGCCACGACAATCGAACAGTGCCACGTATTGTTTTGTAGCCTAATGTAAACCGCAAATTAGACCCGCGTTCTCCTGCGTCCGACCCGACCCGTATCCGACACAGCACAAAATTTTTCACCCGTTTCATTAGAATTCGCGGTTCACCTGCGGGGACCCGAACCTGTGCAGGACTCTGATCCACACAGGGACGAATGTTTTTTGAAAGTTAAAGCTCTAAATTCTTCTACTTATGCTAACTAGTGTGATTTTTTTTTTCCCTCAAGCCTCTTTTTGTTGTCGACTCTGAATGCTTTATAATTTCTCTGTTCATATTTTCTATTCCAGGTCCATTTCCCTGCAAGGCCATCAGCAAGATCCTGTGGAGGACAACACAGACGGGGTGAGACATATTTTTCTCTTATGAGGTTATTTGATTGCTGCAGTCAAACTGGGCGTATTGGATTGAGATATTAAAACATTTATATGCTTTGTTTCTTTTTATTTGTTCTTTTTATACTTTGATGTCTCTGTGAATTCAAGTTATTGTGTTCCTTATTCAACAATTAAACAAATAAACAACAATTTGTGAAAGAAAAGCTAAAATTACAGTTGCTCACTCATTGTGTTTTGCTGTGTTGACCCAGATGAGTGATGAAAATAACCTAAAATTAATCTTTTAAACTTCTCTGTGTGCCTCGCTCCAGTTCTCCCGTGCTGTTATACAGTGGAGGGATGCCCAGAGCCAGCTATGGTGACCGCCACTGTCTGACCATTCAGCAGAACAAGGACCATGTCACTCTTGACTTCACATCCCGAGTCATTGACTTCTTTACTGTCCACTGCACAGAGCAGGAGAAAGGTGAGGATCTGACCGACTTTATTGAAGTGTAACTATGTCATCTTTTAAACTAATTTGCTGCATTTACTTTTTCAGAACCATTAACCCACAATCTGTTTACCCTTTTATTCTCACAGAGTTCGATGACCCCTCAGCATTGGTTGTGCTACTAGAGGAGGAGCTGGTTGTAGTTGACCTCCAGACCCCGGGGTGGCCCACTCTGCCCACTCCTTACTTGGCCCCACTCCACTCTTCAGCCATCACCTGCTCCTGCCACATCTCCACTGTCCCTCCTAAACTGTGGGAGAGGCTGGTCAATGCTGGCAAAGCACAGCAGGGCTGCCAACGTACCAACAAAGTGAGCAGCATTTGTAAATGTGAACTTTCATGAAATGTAACACTTAAGACGCTTTTCTGTAGAAAATTTGACCACTTGACCACTAAAATTAATAACACTGTTGTCTTTCTTTATATTTAACATGAGGTGGGTTTACATCAGCCTGGACTCATGTACATTTTTGATTTGCACATAAAAAGACCCAAATGGAAACAGAAAATTCTAAAAAATATTGCATTAAAATTTAATAAAAGCTTTATGAAGGTGGAAAAGTTGGTAAATCAGTAAAAGCTAGATGCATATTAGTGAAAGAGAGACATTTTAGTGAATAAAAGAGGGCGTTTAGAGGTAATATATCATCAAAAACTCTTAGCTATGTGTTAGAAAAGAAGTGTATTCAGTGAAATGTTGCTGGCATCATCAGCTTTTGATTCAGTGTTACTGGTGTACTGCTGTAGTTTTTGGCAGAAATTGCTGAGTGAATTGTTTATGCATGGCAGTAGACTCATTCAATTTCAGGAAATCCAAATGCATGTGAGCAACTTTACCTAAGAACACCTTAAATAGAGAAGGTTCAATAGCCAAGCTGTTCATGCTTTAATGTAGCTATCTACACCAATCAAGAACAGTATAGGTGAAGTGAAACTAATCCATGTAAAGGTATTGCACTGAATCAATGTTATTACTTATGTTGCTTGTTCATCTTAGCTCACAGTCTGGCAGCTCGTCAACTACAAGAGAGTGTGACCAATCAGCCTGCTGCTAGTGTGTGAACTGTAAGAACAGGTGTAGGCAGTTAAAGGCTTTGCAGTTCAGATAAGCTGGTTCATCAGCAGTGGATTATACAAACACACAGCTGATGTGCTTGTAAATCTTTTTACATGTTTGTTCATTTGGCAATGTCCAGGCTTGGCAATAAGATGAAGTGACTTAAGGAGCAACTGCAAGTTTTTTCATGCAAAAAGTAATGATGTAACCATACTGTAGCATTATATATTATATATACCTACATTATACTGTATTAGACTATACAAATGTCTCCTACATTCAAACCATTGCCAAATGGGTTCACACAATACCAATCAAGTCTATTAGCTCCACATAACTCTGTATAGTGGTATTTATATGTATTTTGTTGCCCAATGACATTCTGTGCTGCAAAATAATTGATCGTTCAGCAGTTTTTCAGGATAAAATCTTCTTGCCCCGCCCACCTATTTGCTGCTACGCAAATGCTCCCTCAGTCAGGTCTGATAGTTTTTTTCCACAAGGGACTGGTTTCAGATGAAGGACTCTGCATACAAATAATGGCAAAAACCAAACAGTGGCAGAATAATTGCATCATCGACAAATACAATTTATAGTTGCTCACTGCAGCTTTAATTAAATAAACGTGGACCCAAAGAACATAGAACCAGCTAAGTGATAATTAGTTTGAATTTATGAACTCTCTTAGTCAGAATGAGAAGTTTTAGGTTTTACAATCACAAAAAGCAGGTAGGCAAACAAACGTAAGTGAGATGTTCTTTTATTCTTGACATTTAGATGCGTAAAGCTTAAAATGAAAAGGCAAAAAAAAAAATAATACAAGTGCAGAGCCTATACAGGAGGCCAGTGTATTTTGAGCTGTGTTCATGGTAAGGCACAGGAAATATGCTGTTGAGATCAATATTTTGATTTTTTCAATATGAGAGACTTTTTTTAAAAAAAAAAAAAAAAACATTTCTCTAATCTTTTTTGTGCAGATTTGGCCCATATGTGGAGGGAAAAACCTGGCGCCTCCACCCAAACAACAAGAGCTGCTGCTGACAGGGTATTTAACATTTAAACATTTAAACACACAACAACTCATGTGTACACACACAAACAAACACAGATGACATACACATTGCAGGTGCATCCAGTTTTCTTTCTTTTATTACTTGGCACAAATATGATGCTTTCTAGTAATTGAAGAGACTACATGGAGATGTTTCTAAACAGAACCACATGTAAATACTGGGTAACTCTAAATCTTTATGTGATATGTACTTAAACCAGAACTTATCAACACCAGGACAATAAAAATAAAAACCTGTGATAACTGGCAGCATTTTGTTTACTATAGCTGTTTGACTAATCTACTCCAGTAAGAAACAACCACATAAAGTAAGAAGAGAAAAACAGTTGGGTCAACTTGGTAAAACTCACTTGAGATGAACATAACGAGATACTCTGTCCAGCCAAAAAAATAGTACACACTCGAGTTTCATCTGGTCACCTTTAGCTTTCATTATTACATGCTTTCACCATGGCATTGCTTCAATAAGCTTATTCATTGTCATAGCATTTATTTCAGTCCACAGCTCCATTCATTTTTGCCAAGCCCTTATATTTATGATGGAGTTGGACCACTGTGTGAAGTCTTCAACACATCCCTAAGCTTCTTGGTGATGTTAAGTTCTGGACTCCAGAGTTTATCATAATTTGAGCCCAGTGATTCCTTGTGCAGGCATTCTTTGAATATACCTGTAAAACCCTGGTCATTCAGTATATCTAGGTAGTCAGTTGACCTAATAATTTCGGCACATAATGTTGCTAAACCAGTTGAAGAAACTCCAAATTATAACACTGCCCCCATAGGTTAGTACAAAAGTCAAATATTAAGAGTATATGACTTATTTTCACTCGTAATATATAGTTGTACAGATGATCCCAACAGGTGAAAATGCTAAGATGCTAAACATGGAAAAAATATCATAAAGGTTGTTTCATGTTTTTAATATTAAGGTGAGAAATTATTTTTTTTAATTTGAAATGTATATTGCACGGGGGTATAGACACAACACATTTCTGAGAGACAAACTTTAATAGTTGTTCAATAAATGTTATTTTTTCAAGTTAAGCAATTTTTGTGTATCATTTGTTATTTGCAACTCATATTCTGTATATAAACATAAACATAATAGCCCCCCCCCCCATAAATTTGCATTATATATGTGCCATTGCTACACAGATTTCTAAAGATCAGCATGTGTTTTGGCTAATATCCGACCACAACATAGTTGTAGGCTTGGTTTTATTATTATTATTTTTTGTTTCTTTTTTTATTATTATTATCACACACACAGCCTACTCATTCTTAGGTGATGAAGCACTGAAATGCCTTGCCTTGCCTTTTAAATGATTATTGTATTTTTGTACTAATATTTCTTTTCATCGCCTGTGTTTACAGACATGAGGACGGGACTGTTCGCTTCTGGGATGCATCTGGTGTTGCTCTTACTCCACTGTACAAACTCAGCACAGCCAATGTCTTTCACACTGACTGTGACCCCTGCGATGACCCTCAGGATCCAGGGAATGACCCTGACATGCAGCAGGAAGAGGAATGGCCTCCCTTCAGGAAGGTGAGAACCGAGGAGGGGGGGGTGAGAAGAGGCTAAAGGAGGCAAGATACAAGAGTTAAAACATTTTTGCTGAGATCAGTTGGGAGGCTGTGTTTTACTGGCTGTGGGATGTAAACTGTGTTTTATACACACATCCAGTCCAGTAATGCTACATCCGTGGCCTAATTTTCCCATCTGGTTGCTCTCATGTTTTTGGTTTTCAGACAGATCCACCCCATTGTTCCTCTTATTAAAACTTGACTCTGAAGGAACCGCAGTCAGATCGTGTTTAAAAGGTCTACACAGAATTCTATTTAAATGAAATGATTCAGCATTGGGAGGCAAAACTTATTGTTGGGGAAGTGTGGCTGAGCTGTTCAGCTTCTGCAGATGCTGACATGAAATGAAGATTAGTCATGAAGCAAAAACACACTAAATATTTGTCTGGATTAATGGGCAAAGTAAATGAATACTATATTATCTGGGATCAAAATGTATTTATTAATACAGCTCATCATCTTGTCACATTAACAAGTAAAAGTTTTCTTTTTTCCTTTAACTCTCTTCTTTTCTTTGTATTCACCCCTCAGTCCACCTTCCCTCATGTATCCTGTGGTAACAGAGCTGTGTGTTCAGGAATGTGGCTCTCATATGGGATGAAGAGCCTTTCCTTTTTTTTCTACCCAGTAATGAAAACCAGATCAATCAGCCCACTCTTTCTGTGTGTGTGTGTGTGTGTGTGTGTGTGTGTGTGTGTGTGTGTGTGTGTGTTAGTGACCAACTTCTCCTGTTCCTTGTTTTGCTAAGATAGAGCTCCCGTACAAATGCAAGATGGGATTCTGTTTGAATTCCTACTCTGTGTGAGAGACAGATTAATGCACATTTTTAGCTGAGTATGTATGAGGGGAAACGGGGGATTGTCCTGGCATATGGCAGAGATTAAGAAGAGAGGAGCTGATGCAGAGTCAGAACCAGCAGACCTTCTCATGTACATGTTTTTGACATTAATCATTATGAGCTCAATATGTTTATGGCCTGTCTAGATAGGTATTCAGAATGAGACACTGCTTTTTTAAAAAGAGTTTAGAAAAAAATATACATTAAGACCTTTGGTAATAAATCATTCCTCTGGCTGCACATTATGTGCTTTTGAATTAGTTGTCTTTTTTTGGCAATTAATTCGCTGCAGTAATGTCAATATCAAATACTGTACCTTTGTCTCACTGAATTACACTATTTTATCTTAATGCAATATCAAATGTTATAAACTGTTATGGTAACACAAAAATTCAAGTTAAACAGTGAGATTGAGCAAGATGTTTATCCACAAACCACACTAAAGAAATCCACACATTAAACTTTCAGCTTGTGTGTGCATGTAGGTGGGCTGTTTTGACCCTTACAGCGATGACCCCAGGCTTGGCATCCAGAAGATCAGTTTGTGTAAATACAGCAACAAGCTGGTTGTGGCTGGAACTGCTGGACAGGTAAAGATCCACATACCTTACACACACATACAAGTACACTTCTGTAATTGCAATTGGCATATACTAAAAAAGGATGCAGGTGGTAAAACACACATCTGATAATAAAGACCAGTCTTGCCACCAGTGTATGTATGTGTATACTCTACTCTATATTGTATTGTTTGATTAGCTTTAAGCTTTGATATTAAATTGCCTTGATTTGTATTTTCTCTGTATGAATAAAAGTTAATAAAGGATTAAAGAACATACTGGCTGTTTTGCCACTATAGCCTTAATGTTAATGGAAAATGTTGATGGCAAAACACCAGGAAAATCTTAAGGGGTCAGGGTCCTATATAAGTAGACAAAGTGTTATCTCACCAGTGTGTGTGCAGTCTTTTTGTTAAGCTCACATTTTGTCTTAGGGTCATAATGGAACAGGAGTCTATTCCTGAGCTGGTGGTTTACTTTTCAATAGGTCCCTTTTGAAATACTCTTCAATTTTGAGATTCAAGCTTTTTTAATGAGCACTTTTAGTGTGCTAATAGTTTGAAAACCTGCACCATAATCATATTTACTGTTAGAGATGTCTGTTTACTCAAATACTTTTAAAGATAAGAGCTTCTGAAATTCAACAGAACTGTTGATTAACAAATATTTCCTCACATAATCTCTCCAGGTGATAGTGTTGGGTTTGAATGACGAGCGTTCAGACCACTTGGTGGACGTTTCGGTGGTCGATCTGCTGCAGGACAGGGAGGGCTTCACCTGGAAGGGTCACGACAGACTGGAGCCACGTCTCAAACCTGCTCCTTTCCCTCCAGGCTTCCAGCCACTGGTGCTGGTGCAATGCCTGCCCCCAGCCTCTGTTACAGCGGTGGCACTGCATGCAGAGTGGAACCTGATCGCCTTTGGGACGAGTCATGGATTTGGCTTGTTTGACTATCACAGACGAAATGCTGTGCTGGCAAGGTTCGAGACAAACTTTTGCACTTTGGGATATTAATTATCATTCACCTATTTACCAGGCAAAAAATAGATTTTTTTTAGGATTTATACTCGACTTCGTTACTCTTCTCTTTCTCTTAATTTTCCTTCCGAGGCAAGGCCAAAAAAGGCTTACACTCTGCTTCTCTGCAGATGTACCCTACACCCTAACGACTCATTAGCGATGGAGGGCCCACTGTCCAGAGTCAAGTCCTTGAAAAAATCTTTACGGCAAAGCTTCAGACGCATCCGCAAGAGCCGGGTGTCAGGGAAGAAACGCACCATCACTGCACCCATTAGCAAGGTAAGTTGGTTGTAAGAAGAACATTGAACATAAAGGCTGAATTAATTTCTGAATTTGATGTGTGTCTATGTGCAGGTACAAGAGGCTAATGCTGCTTTAGCAGAACAGGAGGAAGTTGCTCCAGTACAGCGAAGGATTGAGCCACGGTCAGCAGACGACTCGCTGTCTGGAGTGGTCAGATGTCTTTGCTTTGCTGACACCTTCCTGCGTGATGGTGCGTTATAACTCACTGGTCAAGATTTGGTTTATTTATAATACAATAATTTAAGAGAATTTAAGTAACTTTTTCTTTTTTTTGCTTTTTTTGGCTTCATTCTCTAATTCTCTAGGCACACACCATGGCCCTACGCTATGGGCAGGCACCAACTCAGGCAGCGTGTATGCCTACGCCCTGGAGGTTCCAGGTGTAGGCTCAGGACGTGCGTGTGACC
Organism: Brachirus orientalis; assembly: GCA_016785285.1. NCBI lineage: Eukaryota > Metazoa > Chordata > Actinopteri > Pleuronectiformes > Soleidae > Brachirus > Brachirus orientalis. Next base: position 3,278,416 of record JAFBJR010000367.1, on the reverse strand, counting down.
GGGGGGGCGCAAGTGAGAGCAGTGCATGTGTTGAGGCAGTGCTGGGTAAAGAGATTCAGCTGATGCACAGAGCCCCGGTGGTGTCAATCTGTGTGTTAGACGGCCGGGGGAAACCGTTACCAGAGCCATATGAAGCCTCCCAGGACCTCGCCATTGCACCAGATATGACCAATGCTCACTCTGTCCTCATTGCATCAGAAGAACAGCTCAAGGTAGAGGCTGAATGATATTATTTGTGTTTGAATTACATACATTTTTTCATTTCATCAGGACACATTGTGTTTGGGCTGTTTTGTCTCTAAAGACAAAAGACGACTTTGTCCATTTTCCTTCATTTCATTGTTCTGTTAAAGTTAAAAAATGTTTTTTAAATGTTTCCAAAGCTTTTAAATCCATAGAAATACATATTTCTTTTCAAGGCAATGAATTGTTTAATTCTCGTCTTTTAATGATACCAACAGCTTTACTGTTTCAGCGATAACTTCCTGATAATACCGTTTGAAATGTTGGAGTGAGGAAGGAAATTAGGTCGTTTTTTTATTTTATTAAATATATTCCATGTATTTATCATTAATGATTGATATTGACATATCGTGAAAACGTCACAAACTAGGTCTTTTGTTAATGTTTTCATTGGAAAAAAACCCATATTGGCAGAAATTACATACTGTGTGCATAAAAAAACTGATGCTTCAATTTTAAACCTTGGTTTTTTACCTTCGCCTCTCTCTCTCTCTCTCTCTTTCTGTCTGTAGGTCTTCTCCCTTCCCAAGGTGAGCGCCAAGACCAAATTCAAGCTGACGGCACATGAAGGTTGTCGGGTGAGGAAAGTTGCCCTGGTGGTCTTCAGCTCCACGGCTCAGGAAGACTACAGTGAACACACACTGGTGTGTCTGACCAACCTGGGGGACATGCACCTCTTCAACATACCAGGTCTTCGACCACAGGTGTGGTTCACATTTCTGCATTTTAATGCTAGCTGTTGTAATTGTGTGGTAATATTGACATTACTATGTCCACGTGGCTGTTCTTTAAATGTTGTTTGTTTTTTTTCTTTTGTTTATGTACTTTGTGTGTCCTCAGGTGCGTTACGACTGCATTCGCAAAGAAGATATCAGTGGCATTGCATCTTGTGTTTTCACGAAGAATGGACAGGGTGAGAAATTGTTTTAATTTTAACCATTTTATTCTGAAACTGGTATCACAATATAAACATATTTATGATGATGATCGTATTGTAATGTTGTGAAATAAGACCGTGTTTTAAGCACTGTAAAGGACAAAAAATGGAACATTTAACCGGGTTTTTTATTTGCTCACAATGGTATCTAGCCATGAAGAATTATATGGAATAATATTTTTATTTCCAAACACTGATGTTGCTTTTGAGATTTGTGTTTCCACCCCCATAGAGTGGAAGTAATTGGAGCATTGTTTGTGACATTCTTCTTAAAAAAGAATCACCGGCATTTCATTTCAGATTAAATGTTTTTGGTTTAAGCCATATCTGTCTAATTATTGTTTGTGTGTTGTTACCTACAGGCTTTTACTTGATCTCCCCCTCTGAATATGAGAGATTCTCACTCTCTGCTAAGGTCATCACTGAACCACTCTTCTCTGTCCAGCTGGACCGACCACTGGATCCCACACCTGCCAGGTAACATACACAAACACACAATGAGGTTTTTGTAGAACACCACATTGACTTCCACTCATTTGGACGGCCTAAACAAAGTGTTATCCCTAAGCTCAACCATAACTAGTTAATGTCTTAGACCCAAACTTCACCAGTTCCTCCAACATTAGGTTCTGCCTCATTAAGACCATTTGAACTCATTTGGTCCCATGAGGAATACTGGCCCTGACAAGGTCAGTGTTTATGCCAGAAACAGTCCGTAAGAGGAAACAAGTGTACAAACTTGGTTCCATTGACTTCAGAGGACATTACATTGAGTTACATTCATTTCCTGGAGACTTGACTTAACCATAACCTCAGCCTAACTTTAGAACATGTCTTCACCTTAAAATGTGGTAATTTACATTCTGGGGGCTTGATTTTTGTCCCCATAAGATAGACAAGTCCCCATGATGTGACTGTGTAAACAGATTTAGGTCCCCACAACATAATGAATACCAGGTATACACACACACACACACACACACACACACACACCTGATGTCCTGAGCTGATGCTGTTTTGTAGTATGAAAATGGATCACAGTGCATGTCTGGAAAAAAACAAAACAGAAAACCTTTTGAGTTTTTTTGCTGCCTAAGAGAAAACAATCAAAGTGATCGAAGGGTTCACATATTTTTTTTTCACCTGCTCTACAATTGTTAATGGATATGTACTGTAGATGATTAATACTGAAAACACTTGCAATCCTGGTGAAGACCCTTGGAGGTCTCTGTTGTGTATCAGGAGCTGCTAAAACTGTTGTTCATGACTACTCTTCATTACTAACAGCTTGAGTTGAGGCACTCTGCCACACCATGAAACCAGAGATATGGCACTTGCACTGTTATTGTTTATTACTCTCTCTACTGTCAAAATAAATGTTTTGTGTTAATGTGTCTCATCAGTGATGGTACGACGACACAACCGCAGGCAAACGGAACCCACAAGAACCAGATGAGTCAGGCTGAGGGTAGGCCTGAAAACATACATACACACACACACACACGTACACACATGCTTTTCTTTCTTTTTTTCTCTCTCACCCTTTTTATTCTCTTTCATCAACCACCCAATATCTCTGTTTCTGGACGTCTTCAACCTCGACAGGCCTTGCAGGGGGTTCCCCTCTGGTCTCTATGGTAACCATTCTCTATGCCTCTTCTGCCTCCCTGGCAGAAAATGTTGGTTGTTGTGGTAATCAGAGTTTATGTCCTAAAATTCAGTCATTAATCAATATCCATCACATTAACACAGATTTTGGTCTCAGACCTTTCTTTGAATTGCTCTTAATATTGTGCTTTCTTTTATTGTATATTGACAGGATATTGTGTTTTATTTAACTTTCTTATGTTGTGCATCATGATTGTCGCTGTTGTTTTGGTCAGGTCTATCGGGTAAAAATAGATTTAGCTCTCAATGAGACTTTTCCTGGTTAAATGAAGGACATATAGGCAGTAAAGCAATTTTGTTTGGAGAGTGTTGCTGCTGTATGAGCTTGCTGTATGCAAGCATTATATAACACATTTACACACAGATTAAATATGACATAAAGAGTAAAAATAAATAAGATTTAGATCAAAAATATACAAGAAGTGAATACATAAATTAATTAAATAGGATTTGATTAAAAATAAGTAGAATAAAATAGAGTGATGCAATACAATATAATATAGACTAATCCATAAGTTTCACAGGTTTTTACATCATGTACTGAGACTTGGTTTGGCCTTTTTCCTAATGCGTCTGACCTCTGTCCCATAAAACTCTCTCCTCCAAATGACTTGAATGTTTTTGAATGCACAAAAGATGTTCACAATGTAAACCTGATATCGTGCACATATTTACACACCCAACTGTGTTTTTCTTTGGTAGCAGCCTGATGGGTGGAGAAAAAAGAAAAAATCCACACAGAATGAACCAAAATAAGAAAGCTGCACCAAAGAGCTAAGGGAACCAGAAGAATTGGGTTCTTTTCTGTGGTTAAATGTAGTTGCTTTCCCAGTGCAACTTTGCTCAGCTTGATTTCATTAAGTAATTAACTGATTTAGAGACAGACTTCAGCCCTTGACTCCCTGGGCTTTACCTTGACAGGCCAAACAGAAGAATCCCCGAGTTCTCTGTCCTCCCCACTCCTGGACACACCACTGGACTCACCACTCAGCTGTGCTGACCTCACCCTCGACTCCACTGGAGAACTTACTGTGGAAGACGTCAGGGACTTTCTAACGTAGGTACACACACACACAGTTTGCACTATTCTTAGCCTTTGCATTTTCCAGCATTCAATTGTGTTTTTTTTACATCTGTCCTGCAGCACTGTGGATGAAGCAGAGAACAACTTAAAGAACATTAAAGAAGAGGAGGGACGCTCACCTGGCATCCTCATCAACTGAACAGGTAAGAGACAAACACAGGTGAGGCCCTTGTTACACTGTCTTTGATGTCTTCTCATATTTCTGCACATATTCCCCCTTATATTCAGACACACACACACACACACACACCTGTTTCTAATGGAACTGGTCCAGAGTGTGCAAACTTCAAAGGCTCGTTCTGTCTGAGCGCTGCATTCCAATAACAAACCCTCCACTCTGTTTTCCCACCAGTCTGTCTTTGAAAAGCCAGTGGAGCTGAAATCATTTCCACTGATGGAAACTCATTAATGTGCTTTTCAAATTTTCGTAATGAGCTCAGTGCAGTTTCTGCCTTTTTAAAAAAATAAATAAATTTATTAATTGTTCAGAGAACTAGACCTTAGTTAATTTGTTACCCCTTATAACTAGCCTTACCCACATTAGTCTATACAGATTTTATATTCCATGGTGACAAATTTTTTTTTAAAGGAATAGTTTGGGTTTTTGAGTGGGGGTAAATATTCATAGTCTGTCTGTGTGTGTTTGTGTTTTAATTACAGTGGACATTATTTGGCGTACTAGTTGTTTGGAGAGAGAGACGGATGAACCAGAGCACAATGTTACACATTGTTTTGACATGAGTGGGGGCAGCAGAAGAAGTTTTTTGTAAAAATGCCCAAAAAAAAAAAAACCAAAAAGAAAAAAACATTGTTACTGTACACTTTATTTGGAATACATTTCGTGGTTTACCAGTGTGACACACACATCTTTGAAAATGTAACCCAAACAGCTGATCTGCCACATGGCAACATTACAGTTACATATGTAGGTTTAGAAAATATTGTGTCAACAAAGGCACACGGGCCATCTGAGATGATTATTGATTGTTTTTTCCCTTTAAATGGGGCTTCATGCTGTGTCTTTGGTCTCCATTCAAATCAAAACAGTGCACATGCTCTGCTCTTTCTCCTCTCTCCCTCTCCACATACATCTCCACGACGTGCATAAATAAATATATTAAATAAAAAGAACTATCCCTTAAAGTTACTCTACATTAATGGCTCTCAAGTATCCTGGTGCTTTAATGTGAACGATCAGGAATCTTAGATGAGGAGGTGATGGTTGTTGATATTTTCTTCTTTTGCCTTCTTTATTTGTCAAAACTTTCTTTATAACTCTGCTACCACCTAGTCTTCATCTGAAAATACATAACAAAATAGTGTGCATGTGTGTTTGTCATGCTAATTAAGTCCAAATTCAGGTTCAGCACCATTGTTGTGAGGAAACAAGGTGGTTTTAAAGGGGTTGGTTTTAGTGTTATATTTGGGTTAAGGTTAGTGTAAGGATTAGGAATGCAGTTATGGTAAGGGGATGTCCTCAGAACTATAGCGAGACAAATGTGTGTGTGTCATGAACTCATGCATTTAAACAGCTGTCACTGTCACATTCAACATAAATGCTCATAAATCAAAATCGGTTTGAGCAATCATAACGAAACTTCTCAAACTGGAGATAATTCACCACATATACAAAAATGTGCATGTCCCATAATTCAAATGTAAATGTGCTCCCTTGATTTTGGGTCAACCCTGAGTTATTCTATAAAAGTCATTTGTATAGAGATTGGAATAGTTTTTTGTTCCCTGTTATTTTTGCTGATGATTTCTGTTGAATTCTGTATTACAGGGAGGGGCAGGAGTGGACCGGATGGACTGGATTTCAGTGCTGCACCACAGATATCTCCCATCAGCCACTGCACAGCCTCCTGCCTGCACTCTGCACTCTGCACTCTTCTCTTAGCCTGGCACAGACTGGGAAACAGCCTCACCATGGACAGGGAAGACAATATGCTGTTGTTGTGGCTCCTTCTCTAACCACTTCTGAAACATAACATCAGCTGCTGCAGCTGAGGATATTCTGCTCCTGGACCAACTTGGACATGATTATTTTCATTTTAAGATCAAAAGGCTGAAAATTCCCTCAGTGATCATTCATCCACTGCCTTTCTTCTGGTGACCCTGATGTTTCCAGGGTGATTCCCAGTCGCTGGAGATGGTCGTGATAAATGACTGTGGCTCAGCCTTCGAGGAAAAGGTTCAGCTGTGACGTGGTTTATTTTTCTATCCACACTTTTTAGGCGTGCTCAGCTCAGTCTGGACTTCCCTCCACATTTGGAACTGGAAGTGGTGCTTCTTTGCCAAGCGCGCTTGTCGATTCCTCGTGAACACTAGTGGACGTGATGGATTGTTGTGCAGCCAATGTTAACACAAGCCTGTGGATGAACTGAAGATTTCCTGCAAAGACTGAAAGATGAAGCTTTTCTGTGTGAGAAGATCAAGACTAGTAAATGAAGTATTTTGAATATCTGAATATTGGTAATTATAGTATTGCTAGGATTCGCCTCTAAGTGAATCCCAGTGAGGGCAGTTGAACTGTCTTATCCAGCCTAATGTGGGAGTATAGGTACATAAATCTGACACACAAGCACATTTTCATGACACTTTTAACAGGGTTTCTGCCTCTTGGTACTAAAGAAAGGATATGAAGGTGTTCTGAACTGCAAATATTGATTGGTTTTATATGGCTTCTGGAGAAATGTAAGCTACAACAAAAGTGAAGAAGTAAAGTTAGGGGGCAAGAAGAAAGAACTGACAGTGACTGATGGTATTTAGGGGAAAATATCTATTGAAAAACGTTTTGCAAATACTTTCTTGGTTTCCTTCAACTACAACCCCAGTCTATAGAATCTGGATGAGGGAGGGTGATGAACTCTGCACAGCAGCCATTTTGACATGCGTTGACAGGTGTGATGATGGCTAATAATGGCTCTGTTCAGTTCATCTTAGTCAGGACAGTGTGACCCTAAAACTGAGGCGACTCATTTAGAATTAATCAATTTGAATTCATTTTGAGTATTTACTCTAGTGATTTCCATACCATGACCTGTCAAAACCGCCGAAGAAGGTGATATTACACGAGTACCTGAGGGTTTTGTGGCACAACATGGCCGCAGTGACATTTCTTTCCTGTCAAGTTTTAAAAAATGAGACTCTGCTTACTGGAAAAATTATATGAAGTTACAGCCTGTTGTTGTTGCACAACCTCTCTGATATGAAACGCATGTAATGTCATAATTCATATCGGTTCTGAATTAAGTTTTAGGCTTTCTATTCATTTTTTTTTGACTGGTTTGGTGAAATCAGGATTAGGGCTGGATGATAATTCAGAAACCACCATTATCGCAATATAGTTTACAAAATGCGGTCAGTATACCTTGATTTAATTTTAATAGAAACACACTTTTAAATCATATTATTGCCTTGATTGTTTTACCTCAGATACATGAGATGTTTCACTGTTTAACAGATGCTTATAATAATTTTAAAGCCACCATTTACTGATTTCTTCAATATCCATCCAAGAGCAAAATGTGTTTAAATATCTGACTAATTTGAATGATTTTCTTATTGCCCAGCCCTAATCTAGATTAAATTATTAGAAATTTGAAAACAGAGAAGACAGAGGTCAAACATTGAGATGAAGTTAGTTAAATTCTTTCTCCTTTTATCCAGAACAGGTTTCTCCAGACTCAGGAAGTGAATAAAAGTCTGTCTGAATGCTCAGAGTATAATATACTGTGACTCACCCAGGAGGTTTTCTGTGACTTGGTGCATTGTTGGTAATACTGGTTAGCTGCAGACCTTTGATCATCAGGTGACCCGCTCACCCCTTCCTTTTCTTTTCACTGTTAAAATAATATAAAAAATATATATAAATTACTATTCATACTAGGTCTGCAAAAGACAGGTTTGTAATTGTAAGCCAATGATAGTAAAATATTAGGACATGTTTTAGCATAAAAATGATCAATATTCATAGCTTCTTGATCAACTTATGTAAAACAAAAAATAAAGGGACCTCACTACTAACTTATGTAGCTCAACAGGTAGGAATCACGCTAATGCATTTTACTCTTGTGTTGGCTTGTTTTTGGCGACCTGGTTGACGGTAATTAACCCTCTCAAGCTACATTTGGCACAATTTACCTTTTTTAACCCCACAGTTTTTTTTCTACTTTGTGATTCAGTTTTGTGCATAGGATTTTAATTGGGTCACTTAGCATTTTTCGTTGATGGGAAAATTGTAAATGTTAATAAAATGATTTACTCTCTTCATGGGGTTTCTTTAGTTTGTATTTAATACTGTCACTATTGGCAAAGAATTTTCATGGTGCGTTATAAAAATGCAGCACAAAATAAAACTCCAAATTGGGTATGTTATTAAAAAAATTCTCTGTGGCATGTAAGTACCAAAAAAAAAGTTAAATCCACCAAAATGTAGCATCAACCTACTGTGCTGTGGCTTAATATACTAAAAAGGCAAAAAAAATACCAATAGTCCGTGGTACCATGGCATATTACGGTCCATAGGCGCAGGTCTGGATCAGTAGAAACACTAAAAATGTGTGTATGCTGTAAAACTGTCCCAAAAAACCTGGCCATAAATAAAACAAAAATTGCAAGTCTCTATAGTTACATTTTAAAAATAAAACCGTATAATAAATCAGCCATAGGGGCATTAAATATATCTTGAACATGCCCCTAAAAGGCATGTTAACATGAGTTAAAGAACACACACACCCAAAAATGTTGGCTCCTGCTACATTTTCACTGTACAAACTCTGAGCAAGAATTTGAATAGGACAGGACAGAGTCCTGCACGGTTCTGATTTTGACAAACCGCAACCGCCCGTACCCGTCATATTTAAACCCGCATTCGACCCGTTTTCCGACAGAATTAAAATAAAATTCCGCACCCGAACCGACCCGCTACAAATAAACCCGATATCCGAACCGGAAAGAAAATCAGTCAGATAGCCAAAATTAAATACAAACGTCTATTGCAGCGACAATCGAACAGTGACACGTGCAACTTCAGTTGAAGGCAGAGCCAAATGAAAACGTTGCGTAACAGCGGCAGCCTAATAATAAACTCAAACATGTTTCTGTCCGGCTAACATCGAAGGTAGTGAAACTAAAATAATGGAAACGGCACATTCACTGAAATAAAGCCCTATTTTTTGTTGCCACGTATTGTTTTGAAGCCTAAAGTAAACCGCAAATTAGACCCGAGCTCTGCTGCGTCCGACCCGGACCCGTATCCGACACAGCACAAAAGTTTTCACCCGCGGTTCACCCGAACCTGTGCAGGACTCTGGGACAGGACATTGTTTTATTTGTTGTAGCAACAAAGCAACAGTGAGCTAAAGGCAGTGTTTTATTACCTCGTGTTCAGAGAAACTGCAGTTAAATGTTTGAAGGAGACGCTAGTTGCGCAGCTGTTACTGATTACATTAATGATGGTTCTGTTTCACTTCACATGATCTAAGTCAAGACAGTAGCGCTGTCTTAATTCAGGGTCTTCCTCTCCTGATAAATTCCTGCAGGCTGCACACCGAGTGCTTGCATACTGCCATCTACAGTTCAAAGTGCTGAATCACAGTTCTCCTGCTCCTTGAAGTCTGGATTTAAGCCCTAATCAGCAAAAATATCCTTAAAATCTGATCAATTAAAAAATATTTGATGTAAAAATAAATATGCCTAATATATATTTTATTTTTGAACATAATTATAGAACTAGTTGTATTATTATTATTTACTGTTCTTTTGTCAGTTCTAGTTTTTTGTTTTACCAGTTTATCAGTTTTGTGACTATTTATTATTATTTATGATTATTTATGTTTTGATGGACCTCTAGGTAATTTTTTTTTTTTTAATATATCATGTAATACTGGAGTAAATGTAGGTGACACTGGTGCATGATGTATCTCAGGCTGAGAGATACTGATTTATCTGATTTAACAAAAACATATATTTACTGATTTAACAAAAACATATATGTAAGTCAACTAACCAATGCAGTCAACTCTATAACTATTAATCATTCACAGCAGATAATTTTGCACATGAACTATTAGAACTAACACAGGTTTGAACAGGTCAAATAAACCAGGTTAAGATTCTTAACTTTTCCAAGTAATAATACCTAAATAATATTAAGAATGTGTTGAAATTACTTAGGAGACATAGAATGGTCTTTTTGAACCAAAAATTGAGATTACTGATGCCTACTATTTATGTCTAAATAATATTTATGGTCAATAATCTCAGTCTCTTCAGATTAAGCCAGTTTATTGCTCATCTCCTGACAGTATTTGAACAGGCGCTCTGTTTCGGAATTTATGCCCGCCCCCCAGAACTCTGAGTCTCTTCCGATTGGCTAGCTACCAAGCGCATTCTCACCCACTTGTGATTGGCCAGCTACCAGCGGACTAACTGATGCGCAATGCTTCGCCCCGGAACTGCAGGAGCATCAGTTTGAGTGCCTGCTTGGTTTAATTTACATTATACATTAATACGTTGTTCCCTATGCACACGGTTTCTCACAGCAAACAGAACGCAAACACGATCCCTCTCTGCCTGGCGCACAGCAGTTAGCATACGCGCTAACCGACACGCGAGCTGAGACAAAAACTGAAAGCACACACGATCTCTGCCTGCCGCACAGTAGTTAGCATATGTGTTAACCCGAGACACTCGCAATCCGACACAAAAATACACACATTTCCACACCTGTTGTGCAGCGGTGTGTTAGTAAACAGTATCGTGGAGCTGAGACAAATATTCACTCTCACTGACTCATTTTCTACCGCTACTGAGACAATCAGAAAAGGCACACAGCTGCTTTTCAAATGAGGCTACAACTAGCCGTTGTTAGCTATTGCTATTCAAGACAAGAAGCAGTCAAGCCACAAAGACATTATTACTTCATTTAGAAATACTTACATTGCCTTCAGGAAATCCATTATGGATTGTTGGAGCTGCTTCCTGCTGATGAGTCCCGCGTTGTATTGCCCAAAGTTTGTATAACTATTCACTGCTACAAACAGCATTTCAGGAAGCTTAGCGGGGATGTTACTATCAAAAATGAAAGATATCCACTCTGCTCTTTTTCCTCATTAGAAGGGAGTCTACGAAGCGTCTGGTGTTGTTTTTGACAACCAGCAACAGAGCAACAATGAACTCAACCTTTCTTCTGAGACACATTGCTCTCAACAGATACAACAGTTGTAATGGCGGAAGCGATTCAGCTTCTTCTTCTTCAGGTTGAATGTTCACGCCCATGACCAGGAGTAGCTGTTGGACACACACACACACACACACGAAAAAACATCAGAAATTTGATTTTCCAGTGAATGTCCTCTTTAAATGAAATATATGTAATTACATCGCACCTGATTATATTTTCTATTGTTCTTTTTATGAAGTTAATTTTATTATTTATTTACTTGCATTTATGTTTGGTTTACTATCCAGGATCCACCAAACTTGTTCTTGTTCCCGCGCAAAGATTTCTGGGATATCCTCCGTTGTGAAGGACGACAAGGAGCCTGTCAATTGGGACAGCTCACAGCACCGTGCTGTGACGCATTTTGACGATATCCAGACGACGAATCCACACTTAGATGAATCCTGAATTGATCCAGACCCTGAATTGAGACACAACTAGAGTGACAATAGAAGCTAAAGCGGAGGAAGATGTTGTTCAAGAAGGCGCCCAGTGGACTCGGTATGTGATGTGAGAATTTATTTTTATATAAAATACATAAATAAAGCATCTGCAGGTGGCGCCAGGAGCATGTGCACATACTGTACTCCTATACAAATATAGTATAAACAAACCAGAGTGTTCAAAGTCACAGCCACAGATAATCACATATTACTGCAGCAATTTAACGCTGATCACATCGAGCAGTACCAATTCAATACTGATCTGAGAGCAGCCGAATTCGAAGTTACTATTTGAAGATAAGCCGGATATGACGCATGACATCTCCCTTTAAAATATGCAAAGAAATCCAAAAAAGATTTTGTACTAAAACAAGAAACACTTGAAAGACACAGCAAGACTTTTTGGTCGATGTCTAACCTGTTACCATTTTTTTTAACATCATGCGTTCACATTTTCCACTGAACATTTTGGCGGTTTTGATTCTCTAACCAAAGAAAAGCAAGAAACTACACATTTGTGAGGAGATGGATGCAGCCTGTGATTTAAAGCTCAGTATTATTTAGTCTCAGGATCTCCCAGGCTCCACTGACATTCTAACATTAAACAAGCCTCTGTTCTGCAATCCATGACTTGAGCACTGATCGCAAAGTTTTCTTAGGGCAAATAAATGTAGCCGTTTTAAAAGGTTTTACCTGTAGATAAGGGATGGATGCGTTAACTTTCACCTCAAACATTTTACATGAGAACCATATTGTGTTAAAGGGGAAACAGATCTGTTCAGATCAGTGGTCAAGTTACAGAAGGTGAGAAATCAATTCATTCAGACTATAGGAAGGAGGCAGATCCTTTTCAGTCAAGATGCACGGGGTAAACACACACTTACATACCAGATAGTCCAAACAGGAAAAAAAAAAATTATATATATATATATATATACGTACGTATATATATAAACTGACATCCCCCTGAAAACAAATATAGTGCTGTTTTCTGTTAAATCCCTCAGTACTGGGGAAAAATTGAAAAAAAAAATCTACTTTTATCTGCGATAAACTGCTTTAAACTACAGTATGATGCACTTAATGGCACTGAGCTCAGAGGAGGGAACTTCAGCCTCCTGCACTGAAAACTCTCAACCATGCAGCAAAAACCATGTGAAAGCAGCGAAAGACATTGATATGTTTGTGGATTCACCTCCCTTTGGAATTTTTTCTTTTTTACATCTTAGAGCGATTTCATCTACAAACCTTATTCTCTTTAGCTTTTTGTAGAAAAACTGATATTTTCCTCAAAGACAGGAAAAAGGTGACTTAATCAGAAGAATCCTCTGTGTTTGGGATGTGGAGCTCAACTAAAAGCCAAACATCAGAAGTACAGCAGCAGGTAAAGGTGGCTTAGAAGCAAATACCATCATTATCATCATAAATACAGCATCTACCTTTTAGAAAAATTCATGGCAATGAATGCGTTTGAAGGTGTGAGCAGTTTTATAGCATTTGTGCAATTCAGAGGGTTCGTCTATGAGGGGGGAGTTTTGAAAGCTCCCCAGGCATGAAAGCAGCGCGTGAAGCAGTGAGGCTCGTTTCCCTTCCGCACCAGCCGCAGCTTCCTCGGGTGTTCAGCGTCTTTAGAGCGCATGTGCTGGATGTAAACCTGGATGCAGATAAAAACAGAGAGAGAGAGAGAGAAAGATTGGCAAGATATAGATGTAGAACAAACAGAAAATGCAGGTTCTTACTCACCTGACACGCTTTGAGACTGAGCTTGATCTCCACCTGGCTGGTCTGAGTGCCAACCCACATGTAGACCTGAGGAACGACGACAACAGAAAATGAACTGTACTGCAGGAAATTAAAGGATTAATCCAACTGATTCTACAGTTGCTAGAGAGTTACAGACAAAACAAATGAGTTCACGTTACCTCTTTGCCATTGTCCAGCAACATGATGTCATCATCGGCCAAGTCGTCCTGACAGAAGTCTGAGCACTTCTCTGACACGGAGAAGTAACCCTTTTCATTTGAACACCTGATGCAGGGAGCGAGGGATGAATATGAAAGTTTAATAGACAAAGGAAAATGGAGAAAAGACGAAACAGAGTGGACCACAGGAAAAAAAAAATCTGGTAGGGGGAAAAAAATCAAGCTGTATTGAGGCCGTTTACATGCAGCATCTAAAAACGCTTAGTTTAACTACGGTGCATCTGTCATGTCTATCGTTATTAGGTTAACAAAACCTGTGAACTGCTGCAGCTTCACCGAATAATTCAGACATGAATAATTCACATATAACACGAACACTTGTAAAGCAGCACCACTCTTCCCTCACACCAGCTTTGCTGATCAATACCTGTGTCCATGCACATTCTCTCCTGGATGATGAAGCTTCAGAAAGACTGGTGTCAAAAAATGTGGCAAAAATGCTTGCCGTGTTCCAAAAAGTTGAGATAACTTTCATTTTTTCTTGTTCGTTGAGACCATGTCACCATTTTACTCGTGTGACTCACCTGAAGAGCCGAGCATGTTTCATGTAATCTGCATCTTCATCATACGCTTTCTGAGAACCAATCCCGACCCAGAAGAAGTTCTCTGGCTCCTCTCCCTCGTTAATTACCTAGGAGACACAGTGGCTCATCAGCAGTGACAAGGTTTTTAAACACTGCACAGGAAATGTGTAGCGTATGAAAGACAAACGTGTTACTCGTGTATTATTCACTATAACTGGAAACAATCAGTATGAAATATGTAGAATACATGTAAAAAAAAAAAGTTGAAGGTTCAAGTTACAGAAACTAAAAGGAAGACAGAATTATTATTCTGCTTCTAAGCTGCTCATATAAACATTAACAAACCTGTTTGCTGTAAGTGTCATCAAACATGCTGTTCATAATGTCCTCGGCCAGTTTGGCTTCGTCTGGATCAGCAGCTCTGCCCACCCACGTGTAAACGATGCCCTGATTGTCCGTGCTCTCAAATGGTACCTGCAGGAAACGCGTCATGTTACTGAGAGACCAGAGTCTTGAGACATGGCAGATACAAAGACATTAAACAACTGAGTGGACTATAACTTTTAAAAGGTAGTTGATCATTAAGGAGCCACTAGCGGTGTGCGGTGGTGGTTTTATGCTGCCCTGTGCTGGTATTTAATTTTTTCTTTATTTTGCTCATGGTTGGGACATTTCTGGGCAGCAACGTTTGGCAAGTGTGTTTATATTCACTTGCCAAAAACAGCAAGTGGGTGGAACACGCAAGTTACAGTGTGGCAGGTACCAGAAGCTGTGGTAAAGACTGATACAGCACCTAAGAAACACTGGTTTTAGTGAGTGTTAATACTGAGCTCCAAAAACCGCTTAAAAACCAGACTGAATCAGGGGTTGGTGTTTGTATGCTGGGGAGGAGTGACGGAGAAGACGGAGCTAAAGAGTACAGAGGTGGGTAAGCTATTAATAACTGTAGGTCTGTAGTCTGAAGGTCTGTAGTACTGAGTTTAATTTTTGTGTTAATTTTGCTTCAGGTGTGTTTACAAACACATTCAGCCTTTAAAAGAGAGAAAGAAAAACCCAACCTTGAGTATGAAGCAGAACTCCGAGTTGAGATTACTTGAATCTGTTCCAATCTGGATGGTCCTACAACAGAGAGATTCCAAAGTAAAAATAAAGCCTCAGGGAACTTTAAAAAACATTGACTTGTCTCTGGAGGACACAGGTGTTTGTCATGTTGCTAGTGTGAGCCCAAGCGACATACTAACCTGGTGCAAAGTGCGCTGCCATTGGTGCGTATGTGGTAGAGTGAAGGCTGAGCAGAGTCCGTCTTCTGTTTCCTCTTTCCTTTGTGGATGATGAACTTCCTCTTGAAATGAGACAGGAACTTGAGGTTCTCCTGCTGCTGTGTCATTCGCACCACCTAAAGAGAAAAACAAGTTGCATTTGTCAATAATACTAATAACACCATATGTATACACATGATGAAAGTGTAAATGATGATGGAAGCTTCATCAAAAATTTGAAAAAGATTAAATGGTGCAGTGAGAGCAAACACATCTTTCCCCACACCTTCAATTTTCCAGGGAAAAGACTCTCAAACTTCTTCTGCAGGGAGAAAGTGAAGGTGAGCCAGCCCATGTTGGACGCCTGCCTGCCCTGCCAGAAGTACACCACACACTGAAAGTCCTCCTCTGGCTGTTTGTCCTCTTCTTCCTCCTCTTGTCCTCGTTCACCTCCACCACCTTCACCTGCCTTCTTTTCTTTCTCGTCCTCCTCGTACTCCACAGGCACCCAGTATCTGAGAAAGAAGTTTTTCAACCATTTCACTAACATACAAGCCTCAGTTACCAACATAGTTTCTCTCTCTCTCTCTCTTTTATCCAGTCTTGTAGTCAAGACCACAATAACTGACACCAAGACTTTTAAAGACTGAGATTAAGTCAAGATCAAGACCAAAGCACACAGTAATGTATCTGATCTGTGACTGTATTTGAACTCAAAATGATCACTGATCAAATAATGTTCCATCTGTTAAGGGTCAAAGCAGCTTTGTGTAATGTATTCTTGTTTTTATCGTTCTTTGCTTTTTCACATTTACAGTAGTGATAGTGATCTGATGTTGTGATTTTTGTCCCTGAGTATCCTGTTTTTTGCTTTGTCTGTCAAAACACTTTGTCAACTTATATTTTTAAAATTGCTATACTAATAAAACTATTATTATTATTATTAGTTGAAAGCTCATTAATGATCCCCTAGTTCCTTCTTCCAAGTCTCTAGCTCTTTCACCAAAGTGAGAAAGCTGTACTGATTTAGTTTTTGCTGCATGTTTTCTTCTTTTGTGTTGCTGTACAAATGAAATCTGTAGTTTTGGAAGGAAAACTTCATAACAGAGGAGTTTGTGATATGTTTGCTCCCTGACAAACACACACAGCTTCGCCTCATTATGTCATGAATCTAACTTTAGTTTTTATGGATGGGGGTGGGAAAGAGTAGCAGCTGTTATTTAGTTACAAAACATTCCAACTGGTCTTGATTTAAAATCCTTCCACAAAACTATCTCTCACACAGAACAACCTGCAGAGGAAGACGTAGCAGTCCTGAGTGTAGAAATGCCCAAACTCTTCCTCTGGCAGTCGAGCAAACTTCTTTCCCTCCAAGACAAATCCTTCCATGCCATCCAGATCCTCGTTCCACTCCTCTGTCAGCTGCTCAGCCTGTACAGAAAACAAACATGTTTTTGCGTAATTTCCTTCATTAAAACAGGAATTAAAGAGGAAGAGATTAAGTGTGCATGTGCTCATACAGTACCTCAGTTAGAGGCATGGCTGGCTGCCTGGGGAGGAAGAGAGCTGTGAGGTCAGCTTTCATCTGGTCTTTCTGCTCTGCGTCTTTCTTCACCTGTGAGACAAAATACACAAACATCTCATGTAATAACCAGCCATAACATCCACATATATTTGTGGTTTGGAAAATAAACCTTTAAAACACAGGTGATTCTATTTCAGAGGACATCAATATTTTGTAAGACACAGAACCGGCTTCTATTTCTATGGTTGAGGTTCTCACTGGATGTGTGTGCAGTGCTTGATAGCTGCAGCTCTGTTTGTCACACAGGGAGTGTGTCTTTTGCACACCTGCTTTTATGTTTAACATAAGAAATTATTTTCTGTACTCAACTTAATACCTGGACTCTTCAGTATGAAGCCACACATCCAAATACAGAATCAGGGAGATGAAAGAATAGTGCTTTTACTTTGAAATAGGAACAAGACGTGTTATGCGACATATGACAGAAATGAATGTTGAAATGTGAAGGAGGATCATTTCACTGTCTTTTTCAATGTGAAACACTTGCAGCTCACATGAAAAACAGACACTGCCGTGTGGATGCTCCAATCGGTTAACGTGTGCCTAAATGAAAAACGAGATGTTCTGCATTACAGACGTGCTGCACGCAGGTCTCTGTGTGTGTGAACCCTGCCCTAATTTAAAACATTCACAATTTCATTTTTGAACAACTTGACACTTGCATCACTGACCTTGCCCTGCAGGTTGTCTGTCTGCTGTACAGTCTCAGCTGCTCTGGTGTAATCCACCTTCAACACATCATCCCAGTTCTTAAACTTGGACTTAAACACCTGGTGAAGATGATGAAGAGACAGTGTCAGAGTCAATTTTGCTGGGTAACAAGTACATATACAAATGTAATACAGTGTAAATTATATAATTTCATTTAATAGTGTATTTTAAGTTTTCAATGTCAGAACTTGATAGAACAATGATAAAAAAAAAGGGCAAATAAAATGATCAGAAGACCAAGACAAAAGGACCTGACACTCGGTTCCCTCCAAGTTGCGGGTGACACAGGCATGTTTGGGCCGGTGCAACATGGAGCAGATCTCCTGGCCCAGTTTCAAAGCAGCGGCTCGGACGAGACGGGGAGACTTCCTTCCGATCCAGATAAACACATCGGACCAGCAGTCCAGGATGTACACACACTTTGTGTCCAGAAGAGACTGCACCTAAGGTGAGGGGTGGAAGAAAGGAGGAAGGTGTCAAATAGGCAGTGAAGAAAGAACAAAAGGGTAAGGAGGGATGTAGGTTTTACTGCCTTTTAGTGATGATACGGAAGCGGCACATACCAGTCTTAGCTCTGGAAGAGTGTCGAGTTTGATCTTGTGGTCTTTGTGCTCCACTGACAGCTTGTAGTTAACCTGTGGCAACTCCAGATAGCCCAGACCCAAGCCCACCTAGAAGACAGGGATTTAAAAAAATAAAATCTGAGCCAACTGTGATATCTGTTCACTTTAACTATACCTTTAAAAGGTGTCCTGTTCTATGAAAATAAAGACAAAAAGCTCCAAGAGTTAGTTGTTTAGGCTAACGTGCTAAAAAACCATGAACCTTTTACAAAAGTATAGTTTGGTAGATTCGAGCAGAGAGCTTATCAGTAAACGTCCAACACATCTCCTACAATCCTGACTAATTTGAATTGCAGCTACACAACTTTACAACTACAGGCACACTTCTTTTGCTATCCACAAAAACACCTGTATCAAAGTTACATAAAGACTTACCTTGTATAGTTTAGGTCTGATGGGAGCAAAGTCATCTGGTACGTGCTTCTTGATCTCCTCTGGTTGTCCTCCCAGCATCTCCCAGAACACTGGAGGTTCCTGGTTCTGCCTGAGTGTTGTGATCTCTGCCTTACCCTTGCGCTCGTTCTTATTTATCTTTTCTGCAAATAACCTGGTGGATGCCAATAAAACACAAGACACAGCTTTGGATCTGAGTTTGTTTGTGTCACTAATATGGAAACAGGTGGAAAATTTGGATACCAAGTGGTAGAGAGGTTGTTAGCATTTAAAATTTGTCTTACCTAGCCTTTGTGGTGCTGCTGAGAGTAGCGTTGGCTCCTCTCCAGACAAAGATTTCTAGTCCTGTGTCCAAAAGGAAGACGTAGCTGCCAAAACAAGTGAAAGGCAGAATAAGTAATGGTCACAAATGTCCACATGGAAGGAGTTACAGAAAGGGAAAAAATTGTAACAAATCAATGCCAAGTCTATAGTAAATGCACAGTCAAACAAATATAAGATTGGAAATACTACGCGTATGCATGTGTTGAAGGGTAAAGCAAAATATGCAAGTGTGCATCATATGGTATGTGAGATAGAATGTCTAAGTGTGAGAGTCACCGTGGGTCGAGGGAGGAGGCCTTCACAGACACAGACTCCAGTCTGATGTTTTTCTTGCCGTAAACTCTGTACAGCCTAATAAAAACACAACTGCGTTAAAAGATGAAGCAAAAGGTCTTTTAGACCACAAAGACACTTAAATTCACATTGCAGGGTGATCAGTTGATTACAGCTAAGCACTTAATTAAGATTAAAACATAATGTAATGTGTAAACAGTTTTTTGGAAAAACCAAAACATCAGACCAAATTCAGACAGCAAAATAAACTTACATAAATGAAAACAAAAATGCTGCTTCCAATCTACCTGACAGAATAGCTTGTGTCCTCCACAGTGTAGAATCCACTTGCTGTTCCTCCCTCAATGTAGGAGATCTCATTGTTAAACACCTGTATACAAGACAGTAACAATTTACAAACGCACTGTGAAAACAATGGTTTATAAAGCCTTAAAAGATTATGTAATAAATTGAATAAAAGAAAATTAATTTCAAATACGTTTTAGTTTAACAGTAGCTACTTATATAAAGTTTGATGGTAGGCAGTGTAAAAAAATATACATTTGCTTATATGCATATTATGTCTATACATACCGCACTGAACTCTTCACTCTCATCTCCCATCTCTTCCCTTATCGACCTGCACTCTGCTCCGAGGAAATTTCTGAGGTGGACGGCATGGATAGCAGAACAAGCCTTCTTGTCCAGAGTAGCTTCCTGACCAATCCAGTAGTAGATTTCCCAGTTCAGTGCTCCGTTATCATCCAGGAAAGTCTGCATTACAAATGGCAGAGAGTGAGAAAAATTAGAGGGATGCATAAAACAGGGGACCTGTCTCTGAAGGATAGAGAGTACAAAAAAACATAGAAATTCTCCAATATGCCAAAAATAATGACATTCTCTACTTTCTAGCAATGGATAATAATTATAAATGTTGGCAGGTTACCTTGAGGATAATGTAACAGTCTGCCTCATAGAATTTTCCATGAAAAGTTTCATCTACTTGAAGAGGAATGAAATTCTCTATCTGCCACACTGTTACACCTGGAACCTGTAGGAAAGGGATTAAAAAAAAAATTACTGATTGTAATCAAACCTGACAACCCGACAGACTGACAGACACAAACACACTACCTGTCCCACATCCTCCATAAAGAACTCAGAATAGTCTAGTTGTGGCTTCTCTAGACTCTTGTCCCAACGTCGAGTCTTTAAATCGCCATATTTCAAGTCTCCGTTCTCCTGCAAAAATGATCAAATTTCTTGGTAAATTAAACCAAACCAATCTCATAATTTTTCATTGACCTATTGATCAACTGCCTTGTTGCTGGACAAATTTCAAATACAAAATAAATAAAGAAACTGATCTGATCCATTTATCATAAACATGAAGTATTCATTCAAGTCATAATTTTTTAAATTTAAAGTCTATATAACCATCTTTGTTCATGCTTTTCCTTTTTCTTACCTCCAAGTTCTTCTTCTCCTGTGCAACGTCACTCATGCCCTTTAACACCTGCTTTGCCTGATCGTCCTGAGAGCAGTCCTTTCTCCTCCTGAGCCTCATCTTCCTCGCCAGGTGATCTCGGGGGCTGGCCCCTGGACACATGTACCAACACAGTGGATACAAACCACTAACACTCACAACTACATTGATATAGTCCAAATGTCATGTGCTAGCTATACAAACAGAAACACACAAACACACCTCCTCCAGCAGCAGCTACAGTAGCAGGGGAGGCACCGGCCAGTCGGAGTTGGTTCTGTAGGGAGAAGTCAATGTTGTACCACTCTGCTCCTCTGTCCACAGGTTTAGGAGGCATCACTAGGTTGGGGTTCTCTCGCACGTCCAGAATCTTCAAAGAGGTAAATTAATGAGAGGGTTTACTAACTGAAAGAGCCTGGTTTAAAAAGGGCCCGTAGAGTTAACGTGACATTTCATGAATAAAATGAAATGTTTTTCCAACAATATAAATATCTCTACACCAAATAAGAGGAAAGAAATGAAGAGAGTGAAAAAAGCAAGAGAAAAAAAAGAGAAAGATAGGAAATGAATGGTAAATAAACTACTGCATATAGAGACAATTTGTCCCTCTAACTTCATATTGCGTAAGATTAGTAATATTACTTACTATTATGCGTATATTTTCTATTATGTCTACATTTTATGTCAGTCTACACAATGAGAAGAACCATTATTTATAGTTTTCTTTGAAATCATGATGGAGAAGGGATTGACATTTTACTAAAACAACATTTATCCACCAATTAGCCATTATACAAGGAATGGTTAGCCTAGTTTTATTTGAAACTTTGACAAGTAGGTTAGCATTTTACCTCTAAGTCAGTCAAGAAGTGGATAGCTTCAGGCAGAGTCACCAGGCGATTTTTATTCAGCACCAGCTTCTTCAACTTGCCACACCTACAAAATCAAAATTTGAGTGATGCAGAAAATACCAAAGAATTTGTATTGTCAGCCAATTAAGAATGTATCAGTCTGGCAACTGAACCAAAATCACCTGCAGAGACCCTCAGGGATAAGTTCCAGGTTGTTGTTTGCGGCCATAAACTCAGTGAGGCTAGAGAGTTTACCCACGCCAGGTGGAACCCCGTCAAAGTCCAGTTTGTTGGAGTTCACGTACAGCTTCTTCAGCTTGGACAGTTTACAAATGGCAGACTGGATGGAGGCAAACAAAATATAGTTTAATATTAGACATCTTAAGAAGTTACTGATTTAACCAAATGAAATCATCATCGGGTTCTGAAATTCATGTTTCATACTGAAAAATCAAAAAAAATTGATTTTTATATTATGATAACTCCAGTTACATAAATCTATATGAAAACAGAGGTTTACTGATTGTCTTCCTTACAGGCAATGAGGTGAGCTGATTACGACTCAGATTAAGTGTCTCCAGCTGAGTCCACTGGTCAATGCAGAGGGAGAGCTCAGAGATTTGATTACTGCTCAGGTTAAGTCTCTTCAGACTGCCCAGTGAATAGAGGCACTCTGGCACTCGAGACAGGTCGTTACATGACAGGTCAACATCTAAGAGACAGACACAAAGAGCATATGTTAGTTAATGGTAAAAAAGAATAGTGAATTCCAAACATATTGAAAGGCGATATACATATATATATACAGTGATGTAGTACTGAAGAATGCACTGTAGGTTTATGTAAACATCAGTGATGCGAGTTTGTGTGTGTGTATTACCTGCTAGCTGCGTCAGTCCCTCTAGGCTGGTGGGCATGTTGCTCTGCGTCCTCTGAGTGTTCCTCAGGTGGAGAGTCTGTAATGCCACCATGGCTGGTAGCTGCCTGCTCAGAACCAAACAGACAGGATACACGCTAATTTCTTTTTTCCAACAACGTTCACAACAGTCACAGTCTCTTCTAGACATTCAAAAAAAACTAAACTTAACATGGGACCTTGTACATTTGGGGGTGTTGGGGAAAATTAGTAATGGAAGGAATATATGGCAAAGAATAATGTCAATATAAAAAAGGTATGTGATTTACCGCAATTGAGCATGCATAAGTGGATTGTTGTTTAGTATGAGAGTCTGAAGATGCACCAGGCGTCTCATCTGGGGAGGGAGACTGTCCAGCTTGTTGTCGCTCAGGTCAAGGTATAGCAGGTCTGTTAAGTTGATAAACAGCTGGTTAGGAATGGAATCGATACTGTTGTGGCTCAGATTCAGCACCAGCATGTTTCTGCTGTTCTCCAGGTCCCTGGGAATCTCTGTCAGCTGATTGTAACTCAGGTCCTAAAGGAGAAAAAAAAGGTTTAAGTGTGTTGCAGACACTGTCTGCAGGCTAGACTTATTTGAGGACATGAAAGTTATATTACCAATTAAAAACAGGGATGGTGACAAGTGTTTGCTTAAAGGGAAAATACTGAGTATGGATGAATAATTAAAGAAAAGATGGGAGTGTCATCATCATACCAGCACAGAAAGATCATCAAGTTGAAAGATGTCATCTGGGACCCCTGAGTTTTTCAGGTTGTTGGCTCTGGCTACCACCGCCTGCACACACATAAACACTTTTAACGCAGAGTTATAACTGGAATAAATTTAGATGATACAATAATAGTGAGCTCCACAAAAAAAAAAAAACAAACAAACATGTAGATGTGTCAAAGCATAGCAGAGTAATACAATGTATAATTTAAAAATTGTTTCTTCAAAAGAGACAATGTAATTAAATTAAATTTAAATGTGTAAATTACCCGTAGGTTTGGTAAGCTGGACAGTTCTCCATGTAAGGTGGTCAGGCTGTTGTGACTCACTGAAAGGTGCTCCTGAAGAAGGACAACAGTTTTTATCAGATACATAAGCCACTTGCACTAAAGCTCATCTGCCTAAAAGCAGGATTGAATCATTTACAAAAAAAGAAAAAAAACAAAGTAGAAATTTAGTGAAACAGAGCCCAGCCACAACTGTGAGCCATGATAACACATGAATCCTGTTTACGTAAACCAGGTAAAATCAAGCATGCCAGTACAGATTTTCTGTTCACAGTTGATTGTTGAGCACTGCTCTGGAGAGTGAGCGTTGATAATCCTATCAGAAATACTGGTGATTAAAAGAGGGCAGTGTACATTTTTGTTAAGGTTTCACTGCTGAGATGCATCAGACCTTTTGATGACAACAAAAGTATGATGGAAAAACATGAATGTGCTGGCTTTTATTCATAGCAACTGTACATAAATGGGACATATAATGTACAGTGAACGGGGAATACAACAATCAACAAAGGTGGCATATGCCTCAATGTATAAAGATAAAGATGCTAATAACAATCTCACCAGCTTCTGCAGAGAGGCCAGCTCCTCTGGTAGGTAACAAAGTCCTGTCCTGTTTAGTTTCAGCCATCGCAGACTGCTCATACACTTGACATGCTCTGGGAAGTACCCACCCTGTAAGGACAGACCATCGGAAGACATGCATGACTTTGACAACAACAAAAGGTAATGAAAAAGAGAGAAGAGAAATTTGTAGTTATTGTATGAAATAGTACAACACCCCCAAAGCATGATAAATACACATACATAGACACATTTATCAGCATTTATTAAAATGGAAAAGTCAGAGGTAATTGAATACAAGGCCAGCAAATATAGTAAATGCTAAGTAAGCATACAGGATTTGGTAAAGTCATTTTTTCATATGACATACAAGAATAAAAGCTGACATCAGCCCTGCTGGTTTCACTGCCATTTCTATATGGTGGGTGTGATAGTTCAAATCTAGACAACTCCACTTATGTGAGCTACATATGCGAATGAAGGGTACATTTGGCAGAGGAAATGATGTCATCCCAGACTGCCTGAAAATCGACCTTCATTGTCACCCAGTGACTAACACACACTTACTTACTACTTTAAAACTAACGCAGTGGCTTGAGTTATGTAAATATGTTGTTGTAAATTTGTGTCAGAGATTATTCGAGCTGTTCCATAACGGGCTCCTTCCCTTATCTGCCAATCTCAGCTCGCAAAGTGGGTCAAAATCAACTAGCGACATTGTGCCGCTGCAGCAACTCAGTAATCTCTATAACATCAGTTTACAGTGTGTTTGTTCATAGTATTATCTATTATTATCTAAGGTAAACGCTGATAAAGTTGACATGTTCCAACACATAGTTTGTGCTCCTGACTAGAGCCACAGTTAGCCAAAACTTAAGCTAAATGGCAAGGAGACGTGACGATGGAAATAAGAGCTGCATTAACTCTAACTATAGTCAAATACCGGGATGAAAAAGTGCAAGATAACCATACAAATAAATTTGTTATTCACAAAGACAGGAAGCCCGTCGGTCTCTAATCTGTCCATGTCAAACATTTGACAACTGGCTAACGCCCAGTGCTGGGTTAGTGAAGCTAGGCTAATGTTTCAGCGTGCTCAGACTTTAGTCGCTAGTTTCTCTACCTCTAGCCGATGCAACAAAGCTAAGCTAAACAACTACGGGCATAGAGTCAGGTAATAACGTTAAAAAGCCTTACTTTAAAGTCGTTTCCACTCAGGTCCACCCCCCTGATGAAGGGAAGAACTCCGGTGGCAGCCATTTCTAGTTGAAGTCAGCTGCTACTCAGCTACTCAGTCTATTTTGGTCCAAACAAGGGAGGGACGACTGCGTAAGACTCACACAGAGGGTTGTGTGTGGCGGATGGTTTGTAAGTTTAACTTGTGGACCAGGTGCTGTACCGCCACCTACTGCTCCGGAGTGTGGATCAGCATAACACAGCATACATAAGACCTTTCATTATTATACGCTGCCTTTTGGTGTGACGGAAAGTTCGCTCTCACCCCCAACATTTTACTATAAATTACACAGCATTAAACCCTTTTTAGCCTGGGGAAATATTTTATCCTCGAATGCAAATGCTTCTAAACATAATGTCTACAGGTCACTGAAGCACATGAATATATGAATATATCTTTGAGTTATTAGAAGTGACACATTTTATGTTTTGTAAATGTTACTGTTTTAATTTAAAAATGTATTTGTGCCTACAAAAAAAACAAAAAACAAAAAAAAACAAACATAAGAATTACTCAAATCTAATGGCGAAGACTTCTCTGCTCACCACTCCTTCTCTCAAGTGCAGCAGGGAAACAAAATGGCTTTGAGGTACCAGAAAAGCAGTCTCTGCTTCAAAACAAACCATCTTTGGTGATGGGGGCCTCTTCCCTTGTTTAGTACATATTAAGGCTTCTTGATACAAATTAGACTTTTTATCTGCTTTACTTTCTTTTTCTCAGTGTCCCACTGTATATTTTATAGAAAAATAAAAAACAAACAAACCTTGGTGTCATTATGCGAATACATGAATGAATGAACGAACAAATAAACAATTTAAGATTTCAAGACACTTCAATAGATCACACCTGCAAGCATAATATTTAGCGCCCCCCCGTGGTATTACAGAGCACTCAAGGACAGTGGCCGTGGCCTTCTTTAGACTATATGTAAGGAGATTAAAGCCTCATGGCTCTTTTGTTCTTAGCAAACGTTTTAATTCTGGTGCAATGTAAAATAAATACATAAAAAACCTTTATCATTTATATGGTCAACCCTCATGAGTCTAGTCATCACAGTCGGAACAAACCCGGAACATACGACTTTCCTTCAAAATGAAGCAATTTCTAAAGAAGGATTTGATCTGTAGTTAAGATTTACCATTAAAGCTTTTATTTTGAAAGCAACAGAAAAGGAAGTGATTTTTGTCGTTATGACATCATTTGCTTAGAACCCCCGCCCAGTCAGCTGTGCAGTTAGAGGTGCCTATTGGGGCCGGCTAACAAATACACGAATTCGACAAAAACGTATACATTTCGGGGATTTACACAATGGATAAGAATGCTGCGCGTTACAATGTGCAACTGTATATTTATGATTTGTCGAGAGGAATGGCTCGCAGCCTCAGTCCTATCATGTTAGGTAAGTACAGATATAAAAAATCCGATACAGCCTGGCCTCGGTGGAAAACTAGTGATGCTGAGAACAAATACCGGGTTGAAATCCCTCTATGGGTAGCACTGAACCAGTTATAAGTTATAAATAAGAGCTTGTCATTTGTTTTGATTAACGTTGTGGCTTCAAGGTTCAGCTTCTTAGTAATTGTCTCCTTATTTGTTTCAGGAAAACAGCTGGATGGTATATGGTATGAATTTTTTTTTTATTCTATTATCTGACCTGCGTATTGCCTCTTGACTCATGAAAACATTGAATCTTGTTTAATGTGTGGCACAGTAAGGTGCAGGACAGTAACCCATTTAAAAGAATACTGCTAAAACAGCTGCTGATGGTGTCCCTAATGATGTACTATTTTGGTCCGTGTTTTTATATGTCAACTTTGCTCATGGAACATTTATGAAGTGTAACAAAACACAAAGTTAAGCTAAATTGGACTAGGGGGTTTCAATCACAAAGATACACCACAGATTAAGTCTATCATCATTTTAAGACTGGTTTGCTAAATGGTTTGTGGCTTGGTTTTGGGTAGTCCAGTATAGTTTTTTTTAGCATCTTTTAACCAGCTAATCTGATAATAAGACAGTTGCTATGACACATTTACCACCAAGCCATGAAAAGCAAGAAACAAAAGTCACTCAACATGGCTCATTCCCTGTTAATTTTGCACTTCTCTTCCAGGCACACAGCTATTGTGGCATACGGTGATGAGTTCTTCTTTGGAGGAGAGGGGATCTCCAGCTGTTCACCGGTAAGTAGAACTAACTTCTGTTTGTCTACTCTCATCAGACATGCTCATGAGGGAGATGCAGGCCATCTATCTCGAATTTCTGCCAGCATATGGAAGGTGACCTACTCTCAAACTATTTTAGTGCACAGTCACTTTCAAAACATAGAAAAACCCAAGGAAATGACTAAGTGAACCTGCAGACCAAGAGGTACAATAGAAAGATAAAAATAATATACACTACAAAATAAATAAATAAATATTCCTTTCATCCCACATATGTCAATTTTCCCTGTGTACGGTGTATATTTTTCAGGGTGGGACAATGCTGGGACCTCCAGACACTGTCGTGGAGCTGGGTGAGACTGAAGTGTCTGAGGAAATCTTCATGGATTATCTCGCATCCCTGGGAGAAAGCACATACAGGTGGAGTGATTGTCCATCTCCTCTTCCCATGAACACCTCTATCTCACACAGAAGGAGCCTATACATGAAGTCTAGTCATTACTAGAACTACATGCTTGTTACTGACTTGTCATGATGCAGGAAAGCGCTTACCTCATTATTTAACCCTCCTATTTCCTCTTGGTTCAGAGGCGACAGGTATCGTCTGTTTGAGCACAACTGCAACACCTTCACCAACGAGGTGGCTCAGTTTCTGACGGGCAGGCCCATCCCCTCTTACATCACAGACCTTCCCTCTGAAGTCCTCTCCACGTGAGTCCAACTCACTCTCGGCCCCACAGCTGCTTTGTTGACCAACAAACACCATGAAATTTCTTTGCTGATCAAGTCTAAGTGAAACAGAGGCTCAATGAAAACACTAGAAACAATCAAGTAACTAAATCATATCAATTATAGATTATTTATATATATAAAAAAACATTCTGTCAAAGGCAATTTTTATGGCATAGGAAATTTTAAGCGAAAATTAATGTGACGTGACCCTCTGAGGAGTTTTTAGACCTCAGTTTTTAGACCTCATTTTTATTGATTCATTTCATTGACTCATTTTAACTGTCATATGCTCAGTTCTACAGGAGACACACTTCTATTGCAGCTTCACTTCCTCTGACTTTCCTAAGAGAGAAAACACAGCATTATTTTAGATGTAGATGCAATAAGAATACATACAATATTATATGATATATTTTTAATCAGTGGCAGACTAAGGTGTGGGATACAGTCAGTGCCTGAAAATCCATGATAAACGAGTCAAAGAGGCCAGAGTGGTGTTTGAATAAAATCACACTGAAACAAACAAAAAACAATAACAGCAGCAAAAACTTGTTTGTGTGTATCCTCTCCTTCACCACCTGATTCAGAAGCTCCGTCTGGATGATGAAGGTTCAGAGATTATTTCAGAGTGAACAAAGACCAGGTTGACCTATTTCTCTGGCCTTTTTTTCAAATGACATATTGATAGCACTTAACTACATTCCAGAAAGTTGATATATTTCTTCTCAGTGTGTTGCAATCATGTCACCCGGTCCATAGAAAATAATGTATTTGTGCCCACAAAAAAATTAGTTTGCATGGTTTTTTTTTAAAATCATCTCTTGTGCTTTTATTTCCAGGCCGTTTGGCCAGATACTGCGGCCTATCCTGGACTCTATCCACATCGCACCTCCAGGAGGTAACGTCATTAACGGAGGCAGAAACTCATAAAGCAGAAAAAGCAGCAGAGTCACAGAGTGTTACCATAAGGTCACTTCCATTGTGGTCAGTCACTAAGAAGTTCAAGAAACAGTCTTTTTTTTTCTTTTCATTTTCTCCGTAAAAATTTGTCAGATGATGAAAACTCCTGTGGCAATTTACTGACTACTTCATTAAGTTTGAAGGTGCCTTTTGTGAGTTGACATTTAATTCAATGTACTGATAATTATACCAGACCAGCAAAGCCTAATGTCAACGTTTACTTTCCTACACTGTCAGTTTGATAAAACTGACAAAATGTCTGTGAAGGGTTCTTTTTTTTCAAAATGAAGAGGCAGAAAACTTCAACAGGTATTTTACTCAACACTTGTGAGGCACTGCAACTGAATTTAGTTTACTTTCACTGCATGCATATACTCTATATCTACAAAAAAATACCTCCAAGCACATTAGTGCATTCAGCTAATTTATTATATAACTTAAAAAAAACCTCTTTACACACATTGTTATTGTCATGAATACAGAGTTTAGCTATTTAGTAAGGACTTTATTGACATATCAGGTTTCACATCGGCTGCTGACTACAATGGAAATAATCTGTAGGTGCACTCTTTTGCATAGGTATGTTTAATATATTAAATTTGATGGATGCAGGTTGATGTAAAATAAGAAACAGAATCTTTTAAAGAGTCTTTTAAAGTCAATCACATTTTAATTTTGCATTTTTGTGTTTTATTTTTTTGTTTGCTTGATTTTCATCTAGCGTCAGCAGTGGTTTTGTACCTAAATATCTGTCTCTGTGCAGCTTGGTCACCTGCAAATTGAACCTTACATTATCACTCCATTTGTCACACAGTTCATGATATGACACGATTGATGCCTGATTATCTGAGAGGTTATAAGATATTATGTAAGAGATTATATTAACTTTGTTGAATATTCATCTTGATGGCAGGACTGGGATGAAAAGTAAACCAAGGAGTATAAGTGTGAGGTCAGCAGGGCAAGATGAAAACATAAGATGAAGCTCCAGAGTGAGTGCTATAAAATCAATCACCAGATAGTCCTGGATTATTTTATTTAGAGTTTGGGAAATAAAGAGAATTTATTTCATAGAGACACCAAGAATATTTGGTTTCAAAACCAAATATTTCTGAAAAGTGAACTGCAGATTATCTATTATTTATTCACAGATGTTGCTCCTCTTGACCTGTGCTACCAGCTCTAGATGCTGATCTTAGATACACTTGTCTTTTCTTTTTCTTTTTTAAATTATAGTACATATTTTCTCGTTGCTATGTGGATAATTCTACACAATTGCACATCCACAGTTATTTTTTTAATGTTGAGGTGACAATGCAGGCTGCTGCCCTGCATGACAACTTATTAACAATGTGCTTAAGTCCTTTAACATTCACCAGAGTGTGTTTGATAAATACACCTCTGTGCCTTCATTTCCCTTTGCTTGGTCATAGTCACACTGTTGCGGGATTTGGATGTTGTATATCACACATCATATATACTCCTGTGCCACCTGCATTAAATATTTGATCATTTTGATGTACAAAGGTTTACAACACTAAAAAAATCTATATATACACATATTAGTTAAAAGTTGAACTTATAAAACTATCATGCAAAGATCATCACACAATCAGTTAAAATTATATCCATTTAAAACATAAGCAGTTAACACTGAACCAACATCTGGGTCCAGTACAGCCTCTAAAGTCGGAGCATAATCCTTTTTCACTCTGCCGTTAGAAAGAACATATAGCAGCATACATGGAGTATAAATCACATAGGAGATCACATGCTTTGAGTTTTATCTGATTATGTCGCACACACATGAAACACACTGGACCTCCTGAGCCTTTTCCTGCTTAAATGGGTGAAAGATGAAAGTAGCACAGAAAAACAATATGTCTCAAAGTGTGATTAAACCAGCAGTAACTTTCGTCATCTCCTGCAATAAATAAACCTGACACCTACTTACACTCGCCGCTGACAGTTTAACCTGACATCTGTAAGTGTATTAGACTGTATTAGACTGAAGTCGTCTTGAGGAGGTTAGAAAACTCAGCTGAATCAGATTCACCACGAATCAACGAATCAGAGTTCATTTAGCCCTCTGCTAACCAACTAACTGACATGCTGACCAGACCAGTGAAATGTATTACCGCACAAATCACCCTTTGTTGCTGTAATGTGTGTTATTGCTGGCGCCTGTGATGTGAAACTAAAATGCATATACAGTATTTATGATATTATTTTTTAGATATTATTCCCTCATTGAGGAAAAATGGTAGATATGTCCATGCTGATTGTTTGTATTGTCTGTGAGATTGTTTTTGTAATTTGACCAATGCATAAAGCCAGTGACTGCAAATGTGTGACTCTCTGGTGTCTTCTTTTGAAATCTCAAAGTTCACCGACACTTTGGTGACTTGACCTTAAAAGCTATGTTAGAAAAAATAGCCTTCATTTTTAAACAATTATGTGTTTAGGTTGGCACTATGGGTTACTGATAAGATGTCTTCTTTCCATGGATGATATTCTGACAGGTCACAGTAAAAACACATTTTTGAATTAACAATGATACTTCAGGATGCATGCTGGTTTACTGTCACACTTATCCTGTTTTACATGAACTGAACAGAGCCATCATTAATGTAATCAGTAACACTAGTGCTTTTTCTGTCAAAGCATGTCAAAATGGCTGCTGGGCAAATGGGGGAGTAACATCAAGTGTAATATATTGATCTTCTGCATACATATGTATATACACAAGTGTATTCCCAGTATGAACGTGTAGTTTTTGAATGTGTTTAGATTCTAAGGGGACTAAGGAGTAAAAAGAAAATGTACACTAAGCTATGAAATTATATGAAATGCCTGCATAAAAAAACTTACTATCACATGTCTCATATAAACTTAAGAGAGCATTTTTTTTATGAAATTCACTTAAATCCCCTACAGATACTTTTCTTTTTTATAATGATTATAGTTTTTATAAACTTTATACTGCAGTTTGTCTACATTTACATTTACACAGTTTCTCTCCTTATCAACCTGTTTCAGCACTGAGTTACTGTATCCTTTTGTGGTCACATTGTAACTGGTTAGTTTGAAATAAATCTGTCACGTGTTCTAATATTCAGCTTCATTTACTGCAGTACTCTGAGCATCCACAAAGTGCCAGTGTTGCTCTGTCTCTACAGATACATTTTAAAGATTAAAGGATTTTGTTCTGGGGGTGAACCATGTGCACAACTTTAAATCAAACTGTGAATCAATATTACTTTACCCCTCCCTCTGTTAATGAATTATTATCAAGAACCAAAAAGAAAGGCATTAACCATATATGATGTTGTGACTCAACAACACCCAAGGTTTAGAGTAATGTGAATGCTTTTCAAAACAGGGAAAAGCAAAGGGCAATAAGGGCAATAAGGGCAAAGGGCAAAGGGCAAAGGGCAATAAGGGCAAAAATGGAAATTCATATTTTCATTAAAGTGTTAACTAAATCCCCTTCTTCTACAACTAACTCTGCCCAATGCCTGATTATGTAAAATGCCCAAGAAAGTAGACTGAGACCTGGGTGAGAAAGAAGCAGGGGTAGAGGGAGTGCAGAGCAGTGAGGGGACGTGGTCTGGTGGTGAAAATAAACCAGATGCTCCTTTAAAAAAGGAGGAGGAGTCTGGGACAATGAGCCTCTCTCTGATTTGACAAAAAGACTGTACCACTGATGCAAGCACGAACTAAAATAGCCAATGCCAAAATGCAGTGGTCGGTGTTTGACCAGAAAAGCAGTAGATCTGCCGATTTTTATTACAACATGTATAATTTAAGTACTTTACACTAAACTGTGAAGAGTTGCACCTGGATCACCAAATAACATTACTAGATATTCATATACACTGGTTTACACTTGGGAAAAAAAGTGGTTTAGGAGTTTAGTTACACTTTAAGAAAAATACCGATAAGCAGCCAGTTTAATGCGTGAAGAAGGTGAATGCGAAAAAATTACGGAAATGTGTTGTCCAAGCTATAAATTAAAACCAAAATCTGCACTGATTTGTGTTTCTTTCATTCATTTGACATTCATTACAAAATATATCCTGTCTTATCAAAACTCTGTGGTATCAATCATGTCAAAGGAAGCATTTATCTATATGGTAAATACATTAATTCACTGTGTCACTGACACTTATCTGCCAATTGTGCACGATCCCTGTACATATTTTCCAGTCCAACTGGTGGCATGCTCTTGTGTCAGTAGAGACAATGAAGAAGATGGTAATGAAGCAAGTGCATATATATATATATATATACATATATATATATATATATACATATATATATATATATATATATATATATATATATATGTATATATATATATATATATATATATATATATATATATATACACATGTTTGCCCTGTTTTTTTCTTTTTTTCTGCTTGAGTGAAAATACAGTGAGTGAGTTGTTCTAAAGTTAGACACGTTAAACCAAATGAATTGTGTGATAGAAATGAAAAGTAGATTTTTTTAACAACAGCTGTGTGTGTTGTTTGTCTCTGGGTATGAGTGAAAGTGAGAGACAAATAAAAAAATGGATTTTTTTTATCAGCTGCATTTTCATGAGCTATAAAGAAAGTTTTTCTCTGCAAAGTTATGTTTCATTTAGCCCTGATGTGCATAATGAAGAGCTCCACATACCATTTTTGAAGGTTACTTTGCCTCTTTGAACAGTGAATAATTAACATATGCAGCACATGTTAAGTGAGTATCAGGCTGATTGTCGTGTTTCCTGTGTTTGGTGTTTTGCAGGAAGAGAAGAGCTCTTGTACAAATCTGCACACTTGGGAAAAAACTCGCACAGTAAAATGGACAGTCTTGATTCTCTGATCTCTTTTGATTCCAGCAACAAAACCTGTCAAACAATTTTGCTAATTGCAGTTAAAGACTTTCCTTTTTTACTTTTTAACCTTTTAGTTAGACAGGGGTTTTACACTGTTTTAATCTATATTGTAACTCTGTCTGTATTTTATGTAATTTACTTGTATTGTCTTGTGAAGCACTTTGTGATTCCATATCTGTGAAAGGTGCTATATAAATAAAATCTACTTACTTACTTACTTAAATCACAATAAGCTATCCATGATGCTAAAATAATTGGTCAAAAATAAGTGTCTCTCAGTGTCATGACACTTGCCTCAACATTTAATTAGGTTCAGTCTCATAGGAGTCTGGCTAAATGTAAGTGTGATGATTATTCTTGTCCAGTCATGCTTGCTCAGACATGGGGTCATCTCTTTTATAATGTCCGTTTGAATGACTGTCACTATGTCACTGCAGCCTTTCTTTGCATGTACAAACAGAGGATGTCCTTCTTTCCACCCTTTAATGCTTTCCCCTTGCTCCTATTCATTTATATACCACCAGTATCTCTCTCTTCATCCTCTCCATCATCCTTTCCCTACTCTATAGCTTTAACCTATAAATGCTTACGCTCTTTAATTTTAACCTGCTTTGTTTCCCTGTTCTTTGGTCCATTGTATTTATTGTGTTCCCTGTTTGCTCTTTCTCAAAATCCTTAATTACCCAGGGAGTTTTTTGCTTGGCTGCTCCACCTCCGCTTTCCATTCCTCCTCTAATTTCTCTCCTTGCCTCCTCCACCAACTATCTTGACCTTGTTCCTTAACCTCTATCATTTCCATCATCCATTTCTGCTTTGTAGAGGTAACAGACAGACTTTGCAGCCATTTCAAAGAAATCCACAGAGTTTTTTAATTTTCAGGATAACTTTAGAGGAGCACTCATACAAAGTAAAAGCATATAAAAACCATTGTCCCTGAATGCCACTGTGTTTGTGTCTTGTTTATATTCTCCATTTTGTCATACACTTAAATGCAAGCAGCCAGAATATTCATATATTTTTGTCACTTCTGCTCTTTTTCATTTCATGCAAACACAAAACATTCTGTTGTTAGCTTCAAGGTCCAGTATGTAACATTTAGGATGTCTTATTGGCCGACATTAAATATACTGCTCATAAGTATTTTTGAAAGTGTATAATTACTTATACAAACATACTTAAATAAAAACAAATTTTTTTGAATAAGCATTGCATATGTACATTAGGCAAGGGCCTTGGTTTAAGGAGGCTGCCATCTTGTGCAACCACAACAGCTGCAACAGATGTGCGTTTTGAAGCAGAAGATCACACTCACATAAAATCGATGCATAAATCAACAAAAAAGCAGGAGGCAGCAGAGAGGGTGGGAGAATAGAGAGAATTGTTAAATAGTGCTTACTTCCTTTCTGGTATAAAAGACCACTATAGTTCCATGATGCACTTAGAAAATGAGCAGAGGAATTCTGCGTTTTGCTCTCTACAGTCTCACCATTGTATGTCAGTAGTTCTCACAAAGTGGACCTTTAAGGCTTAGATGAAAAAACAGTGCTAGTGTTCAACACAAAGTTTGAAGGCAAGGTAATTAGGGTATGAGCCACCTGCAGTTTGTCCCACTCGGATACAGTTTGTCTAGTCTTTCAGGTCACCTCTGCCCTGCTTTCTTTAGCCGCCAATCTAAGTTGTCATCTCCCACCATGGGTAACCAGAGGGGGAATAGCCAGCCAGCTGGCCAGGGCCCCATTTTGGAATCAGTTGGGTCAACAGCTGCTGTGTGTTGCTTGTCTGTGTCAAGCCAAAGCCAGGATAACTGCATGTCCTTGCATAAACACATAGATGTGTAAGTACATGTGAACTGACCTCGAGACCTTCTGCCACATCACTCACCCTTTGCAGCTGTTTGCTGGATCGTCCTTGGGCTGTCCCATCTGGACATTGTGTGAGTATGTGTGTGATGATGATGATAATGATGACTTATCTGTCTGTTCTCCTGTTCTCTTTAAAACTTTAAGAGACCTAGATTTTTACACATAGTAAGGCCAATTGAAGAAATAATTTATGAAATGACACATCTTTGCTTTCTGCCAACAAACACTTAATATTATTATTAAGATCTATGATTAAAAAACATTACATGATATGATTAAAGCAAACCCATTAATGAGCCAACCTGACTGTAATGCCCTCTGGTGGTGTTAAACTGAATGAATCATTACTCCATCTGGTGTCTGGTTATAAAGACAGATAGTGGTCATCTTTTTAAATGAATATGTTGTTTTGTTAAATATGAATGAAAAAACTGTTTCTTATTTGTGTATTGCCACTTGTTGTAATGCAGCCTACTTTGATCTGCTGCCTCTGGCATATAACTTGCTTAAGCTGCAAATGAACATCCCTTGTTAGTATCAGTAAAGTTGTCTACATTTGAATTTTAATTCTATCACATTTTGACCACAATGAATTTTAATGTTAAGTCCTTTTCAACATCTTACATCTGCGGAATCGCTATACTGTTTTGCAAAACAGCTTCCTCCTCTGCTAAAAAATGACCTCTTAGTCAAAGACGATTTGGATGCTTGACCTATTGCACTACTATTATTAATCTTTCCTGCCAAGTTTTGTGTCTGACAGTAACACCTGCAAGTGATTTATGGACTAAAATATCTACAATAGAAAATTAGACAAGCGGAAGCAGCAAAACGGCTGACATCTATGGAATACTAAACTGTCCTGTAGAGACACACGGTATTCATATTATGTGATGCTATAGCACCTCCTTTCAAAACAAACACAGAAAGTGAACAGTATTTTTCTAAACAACGGAGTGAATATAGATTTTAATGAAAAGCACGGACAGTTGCAAGAATAATGGGCCAGAAGAAACATTTTGTGTTTGAACACAGTCTGGACTTATTAATTCTAAGCCCTAAACTTAAAAGTTCCTCAGAAATGAAGTTCCCCCTCATCAGGACCAAGATTGGTTTTGAGAAGGTCAGTGTTTATGCCAAAAAATAGGTAAAAAATACACAAGTAATAACACACATACAGGCAAACGCAAATGCATCTAAATTGACCAATGTTTATATTCACAGCAGAATCAGTACTGCAATCCCATTTTGTCCATCATTAGCAGAAGTGTGTAGTTGCAAAAGTTGAGTCCACAGGGACATGATGTGGTGCCTGATGGTTTTCTCTGAAGCAGAAAGGGAGGGTGGAAGACACAGTGATGAAGACAGAAAAATACGAGGTAAAGAGAGGAGCAAAGGAAAAAGAGATAAAGGATTAAGCTATAATGGATTAATGACACCCTGAGGTTGAGTGGGCATTGATGAATACAGGCTCTTGCAACAATAAGCCATGGTTTTATAACAATAACATGCCCTAGAATTAATATTGCTTGCATATTTTTTTGAAAAAGGGAACTTCCAGGCAGCTTATCAAGATGTTTTGTCATTTTGGCAAGAGAAGAGAGAGTTTTGACTCCAACTCTTATATAGCCTGCTAAAATTAGACCAAACTTGGAAGCTTTAAATTTCTCAGCAGCAGCAATACAAGTTAAAGATTTTGCATTGTTGGCATTTTCCACTTGATGGCACCTTTTCAGAACAGTAATAAGTACACTGAAAATAGATTTTGGCATATAGACATCTAATATACAGCTGTTATGGTACTCATTTGAAGTCAGTTGTGTTTTTCCTAAAAAAGATCTCTCTCTCTCTCTCTCTCTCTCTCTCTCTCTTTTAAAAGTGTCCATATAGAGCACACCAACACACTGATCTTAATATTTATGCTGGGGCCTGAAAAATCCTCTTGAAATTTGATCTTGATTTGTACATTTTAAACACTAGGATTTAAAATGCTGTAATTTAATGTGCCATTGCATAAGGACAAATACATCTATGTGGCAAATTAGGCAGGAATTCATATGACAAATTACAAAAATGCTGAAAACAAAAACTAAAAGAATATAAACACACCAGCCCTGCATTTAGGCTACAGTCAACACAAACTAATTTTGCCACCACTATGTGGGAAACATTGCATGTTACAGCTTTAGATTGTACCCAAGACACTATGATACAAAAAGGTAAAATATGCTCACATTGACAAGGCCATATAGTATATTTCCTGAGCTGAGGCTTGACACACAGAAGCAAAAGAGCAGCTGGTATACATCGAAAATCTCTGACAGGAACCTGATACTGTGCCAGAGGAAGAGAGTGTGGGCAGATTCTGCGACATTTTTGAGAGGGATGAGAAGTTCAGCCAACTGGCAGTTGTCGCAAAGGCAGTTCTCTCAATTGAACACTGGTATACTGTTATATCTCCTCAGAGAAAACCCTCACAGTGGTAAAAATGTCACTGAAAAAGAACAATGGTATCATATTTTTCACTTTTGTCCTGTAAAATCAGCGACAGAATCAATGACTTCAACAGTGACGGGTAAAATCGACTGTTTATCAAGTAAATGGCATCAGCGTAGAAAGCTATTCTGATAAAACTGATAAAAATGATGATTGGATCCCACGAATAGAGCCAGTTTTTTATTCTTCATTATTCTTTTTTCATCATTTTAAACAAAATAATTTCCGCATACAATACAGTGACCAATGGCACTATCTGGCAACAAATGATTATA
The DNA here is from genome assembly GCA_016785285.1 of Brachirus orientalis. Classification (NCBI taxonomy): domain Eukaryota; kingdom Metazoa; phylum Chordata; class Actinopteri; order Pleuronectiformes; family Soleidae; genus Brachirus; species Brachirus orientalis. Next base: position 3,239,714 of record JAFBJR010000367.1, on the reverse strand, counting down.
ATAGGAAAATGGGTGACAACTTCAGAACCTCCTTCACTTTAAAATCCTTACATTTGTCAAGGAAAACAGAGACACCCTTATGTGCACATATGCACTACAATTTAAGATGATATAGAATAACTGTCTTTGTCGATGTGAACTGAAACAAATGAAACAGCAGCAAATAAAAAACATTTCAGACTGACTCTGCAAGAGGTATATTATGCTGCTGCCACAGTAACAATAAATGTGCCTGTCAATCCAAACTGTCAAAGACCTCCATTTTATAATTCTGCCTACACATACTACACATAATAGTCCATCACACATGTGATGGAGCTTGTGTTATAAGTGTAATGTAACTTATAACACAATTTTATTAAGTCCAAGGGCCCTCATTTACATAATGCAATCTGTATCCTTAAGTAGAGGAGGATACACTCAAGACTTTTATTTAAATGATACAAACAATACAAACAATGTAAAAATACTTACAGTGTAAGTGGATGTTCTGGATTCAGAATTCAAACTGCAAAAGGGTTATTATTACAAACAAAATGATACTTAAAGTATAGATTTTCTATATACAAATGACTTGTTGTATTTGTGAATTAAATGTAATGGAGAAGTATAAAGCTATAGTGATTAAAATGTTGAATGCTGTAGTTCTTTTTGTGGCACGGACCCAAAGTCTGAGATTACATAGTGCCAGTGCAGGCGATGCAGACCTGCTCAGGCTTTTTTTCAGCAGTGCCATTCACCCTGCTGTAAGTAGATGTGCCATCGAAAATAATCTTGGAGACATTATTTGAAGGCTGAAATCCTATTGTCCTACTTTAAACCTGAGTTACTTTTTCCTTACTCTAAATGCCTAAGCTCTAACCTTGCTCTGCATCAAATCAGGTTTAAAAATTTTGTAAAATTCTTCTGTGCAACAATATCCAGTACGTTCACTGGCAACTAAATAGCTACAGGTGTTACTCAAGTGTTTTTTAAACTGATTTATCACAAGGCAGCAACTCAGCTTATTTAGGCATGTAGACATAAGGGGACCTGATGAAGTTCAAACTACACATCAGAATTGGAGAAGAAATGTGATTTAATTGACTTTGAATGTGGCATTGTTGGTGGTGTCAGATGGACTGGTCTGAGTATTTCAGAAATTGACAATCTACAGCAATTTTCACCCACAATCATCTCCAGTTTTTACAGAGAAAGGCAGAGGTAAAAGGAAGTGCAGGGAACACCAACTTTTGAGAACATTTGTCTGTCACCTCTTTGGATGGTGTACAATCTTCTACAGTGTTATTTTATTGTAAACTGAGGATATTTTCCATTCAAAAGTATAATGATGTTGGAAAAGTCTCAAAACTGTTACCAGCAATATTTTATCCACAATCATGTTATAATTCTCCCAAAGAAATATCTTTCGAAAGAGGCACAGACAGACTTCCAATCCAATCTGACAGAAAAACATAACTTGTCTTAACATTTTATCTTCAGTCACTGCAAATTGTGACACTTTTCAATTGACATGATGAAAAATATATTGTTATGAATTTCAGTTTTCAAGTCAGAAAAGTGATATTTTGCTGCCTCAGTTACTGCACAGCTACAGGCCTGTCAAGCTTTTTCTTTAAGCATTTTTCAAGATTATTGGAAATGCTTGTCCTTTATTTCAAAGAGATGTACATTATATACATAATTTCTAACCACTGATTGTTGGTTCTTCTCACACATCAAGTCTACCTGGCAGCTAGGAGGGTTTATTGGCAGAAATTAAACAACACTACCCATAAGAATGTTAAGTATATTACTGCATTAAAATAAAAAATGTTTGATTTTCTTAGCTTTGGTATAAGCACTTTAAATGTATTTCAGGCAAGGGTCTTGCTTTAGGTTGGCTATCATTGTATGCTGCTATGTTTCTGCAATAGCCAGAATAGAAAAAACAGCCATGATGTGCATTTCATAGTTGAATTCAATGCTTACTATGCAAACAGAAAACATTTTTTGTTGTTTTCATTTTCTGTATGCAAGTTCTTAGGAAAAGGAGTGGGTGATCTGTGGAGTATTTTGTTTGTTACACCCTACATTCTCACCCTTAGGTATCACTAAATCTTGACACACTGGACCTTTAAGATAACTTAAGCTCAAAGAGTTGCTTGATTATGGTAATTGTTTTTTTAACTGTGTCTGAAATAATTTCTGTAATTTAATGCAGATATTGTTGGCTTCGTCATGTATGTTTACAAATTTACAGTACATGCAAGACACATGTACATGTACGGCACATGTACGGCTTTTTTGTGACAAAACCCTCCACTGCAAATGGTCACACTGTTTTTGACATGTGTTGCTCTGCTTATTAATCTTGGATTGGACAATTGCTGTTCGAATACAGCTGGAACTGACAGTTTGACAAGCTTTTGTAAAATAGGGTGTAGTTTCTCAGGATTAATAAAATAATAATAAAAAAGACAGCTGGAAAGTTTGGATGTTTTCTCAGATGTGAGACAGAGAGGCAGAGAGCCGAGCCCGACTTTGTACACTTGGCTTTACTGATGAGCTGAAACAAGTAGCCTCAAGCAAGAAAGTGACAGCAGAGCGAGCAAAGATAGGGAGGCTCACTGAAGACACACAGAGCTGAGTCAAGCAACTGAGAGAAGACACAAACACACACACTGAGAATGAGATAGAGGCACATAAAAAAGACCTGAAGGGAAGAGTACAGACCAACAAATGCAAGCATACGAGTAAAAAAATACTTTTTTGTCTAATTGTAATGTTATTTGACCAAATTGCTACACTAACACAAACTTTTTCTTCTCTGTTTGACGCCCCTAGGCATTTTACTCCCAATTGGAATCATAAAAGATTGATGTTATTTCAGAGAGACAGGGGATAGGGACAGAAAAACAGAGAAAAAACAGAGAGAGAATTGGATGACAGGGAGTATGCAAGACACTGAGCTGGAGTATCTCCAGCTTTGTATTCTGCTGATTTGAATTGTTGTAGTTTTCAGTCAGATCCCATTAAACTGCCCTGTAAAAAGCATATTCATCTGACCAATAGGAGGACGAAAGAGTGAGAACATTCTGTATTCATGGATAACAATCTGTTAATTCTAATCCTCCACTGTATGAAAGGGGATGGGATTCTCTCAGTCTTTTAAACAATTCTGATGATGGGCTTGAAAAGCTTGGAGTTACTGTTTCACTCAGCAATCACAAAGACAGATTGGACTGATTTAACCTGAAGTGACTGCAATCGAATCGTACATTGCAGCACAGAGGGAGAGGCAGGCCAACAAACTGCAGAGCTGAGTGTAATGGATTAATTCTACAGCTCACAGGTGTCAGATCTAGTTGCCAAGTGTGGCTGATTAAAAGGAGTGACCTGCATGAGCAATCAGAACAATGACACTTTGCAAATCTAAATGCAAATCTTATCTGATGTACTTCTGAATAAGAGACCATGCTGAATGGAAAATGTGCAGAACGTGGCTTATTATGGGAACATTTGCCCACAGCAATTAAACTGTTGTCTAGAGTAAGAACCATTGTTGGTGATGTGCAATACTTGACAAGTTAATTTTTTTTTGGAAAGTGTTAGTTATGACTGTCTCCATAGTTGAAGCTTTTGTCTATTTCAGTTTCAAAATCTAATTTCCTACTTTTCTCACTTTGTAATTTGACATGCCTTGTGTTTATTCAGTGTAACTGGAGAGATAGCACAAGTGAAAGCAGCTGTAGCAGCTTTTGTGTCAAAAAGTGAGATGAGTGAAAACGATAATCTGCGAGGCCTCATTACAAATCCAAAACCAAAGACAAACTGCTGCTGCTATGTTTAGTCACAATTCTCTATGGATTCATTACTTTCAGTGACTCTTGTTAAATTACACATAATCATTTGATCCATAGTTCACTGGGGAATGGGCGAAACAAGAATGCTTCCTGTTTCCTCTGTCTTTGTTTAGGTAAGATAAGTTTATTTTCACCTTAGTATCATAATATATTGCATGCTTTTGGGTAGTAAACCTGTGGAGATGTGTACTCATTAACAAGGATAACAGAAAACAAAACTCAGAAAAAGATAGTTGAGCAGGAACACGTGCCTCACGTGGAGCAGATAAATATGGTAATTGAGTTGAAAAATAGCAGCTCCTGTAATGGTGAGAGATGTTGGTGCAGTGGTGGGTTAGTGTCAGTGATGGAGTGTGACATGATGTAATCATACTCACTGAGTGATCACTCCCCAGTGATTCATATCCTGCAGTCATTTGTTTTTGTCGCTCTGTATGTGAGAGCATGTGGGTATAAAACAGCAGGTTTACCAAAATCTGGTGTGCACTAACTCATATCATATCATTCTGACTTGCTTAAGCCATTTTAACAGATGTTTTTTTTTTTAATGTGACCATTAAATTTAATTTGATTCAGTTTGAGCAAATGTTTTTTTCTTCCAATTTGCTGTTTGTGTGAACATGAATCACAATTACTGTGCGCCAGCCGAAGTACCTGTGATTAAGCAGTGGTGCTATTATCTATTTGTTTTTACTTCAGAATCACTGAAAACCATCTATCTATTTTCCCAGTGATTTTATGAGATTGTTTTTGTCCTCAAGTTAATCATGGTTTTGATAATCCAGCACAATACAAATGTATCATTTTTAACATTTCTTTTTGAGACAATGTTAACATCAGAATAATAAGCAGTTTTAATATTTCTCATGTTAACAACAGCAACCACTACAGGTGGCAGCTGATGGGATTCATAATCCAAAGTAATTCAAATTTTTGAACCAGAAGGACTTGAGGAAATGATGACTGAGTGAAACCTGGATATCTGTACAATTGTTTGTGGCAGTCCATGTAATAGATGTTGTGGCATTACACTTAAGACAAGGCCATAGTTGCTACAGGAAAAACCACTGAGCCATCAAAACCAGAGCAATTTCTCCCTCTGCAAAATGTCAAAAATACACAATGATTTATTCTCTGATATTTCACTCAACAACCCTCATTTCTGATATTCAGTGCTGCCTGACCCAGAAAGTTGTTCTTGCATTCATTTTCAGCATAGTCTCCTTAATGTCAATATGCTTGGTCCACCTGTGTTCAAGCTTCACTATTACTTCACAGTGGACGGTCCCATCTTGAGCCTCCAGATAATCCTCACCAGCATGGATGACTTCATCATCATTCTGAAAATGGCAGCTCTGCAAATGCCTCTCCCCTGTTTATGTGTCAGACAGAGAACCCTTTATAGTGCCCTCATGAAAAGTAAATACAGTGATCTTCAGTGAGACAAGATGCCTGATATAGTCAGAGTGACTGACTTTACCAGACAGACTCTTTTCCTGTTGACTGACTGCTTTACTGGCTGGGAGTTTACTACCAAAGAGTTAATCTTAAAGAGCACACATGAACACTCTGTGTTCAGGTTTCAACCACACAACCCTGCCCACTCTCTCTATCTGTAATAAGACCTCCATCATTACAAACACACATGCAAACACAGCTCAAGCCAAGATAATTATGGATGTGTCCAATCACCATGAATTCCCTCAAGTGTAATTAATTTTGTGCAGTAGGTCTTGGCTCTATCAATCCATCAGTTTTATGCGCTGTCTGCTGCCCACCTCTCCATCTTCTATCATTTCCCCTTTAAAGCAGATGTATTGATTGGTGTTTGTCGGCATTTTATGAAGTAGTCCTGGGTGCTTGTCTCAATCTTTCCTTTATGACCTTGTTGTTCTGGCGCTGAAGGCAGGTGGAATTTTACTTGTCATTGTAGGTAATAAAATGCAGTTCCCCAATGTAAACCACAAAATTTGGCCTTAGATGATGTTTGGCTTTGAGAGGAAGCAAATAAATTCAGTATTTTAGGATTAAAGGAAAGCTTGGATAACGCCAAACAATAATTAATAAGGTCAACAGAGTGCAGAGTATAGGTCATGTATGACAGTTGTGATATGTTTAATTAACCTTTTTTACATTGTTCCTGACAATTGAGGCAGGGCAGGGGTTGGAGAATTAGTGGCACAAACTGGTTAATTTCCCAGCAGATTAGAGACGATGAAGGGATGGTCAGTTAGATTTAGATGGATAGATGGTAAAAGAGTCTGTCTTTCTCAGGAGACTTGCAGTTTAATTGAGTTTATAAAGCAGTGGATAGAGCAGATTGATGGAGGACGTCCATCTAATGGTACCATGATCTCTGCGAAAGAGCCTTCCTTTAGCTTGCCATCTTTCACCTGATCTTTTTTTATCCCCCTTTCTCCTTTATTGTTCCTCTATACATCTCACTTACTATCCTCTTTCTTTCTTTCTTTCTTTCTTTCTTTCTTTCTTTCTTTCTTTCTTTCTTTCTTTCTTTCTTTCTTTCTTTCCTTCTCATCAATAGTAACATCCTTCACCTCGACTTTTACATTTTCCTCTCTATCTCTCTTCACAGCTCTCAGATTCAGTCATTTTTGGCTTTACCTCTCTGGACCAACCTCTTTCTCTGTTTTCATCTGTTTCATCTCTGTCCCCTGAGGCAGCTGTTGCTTGCCTCTACTCCTTCCTGCTCGAATTCCACCACTTTCACCTGTTATATACACAGATTATAAAAACACACAAAGTTATATATGAAACACCAAAGCTGCATCTATTAGATTGCTCTGCAGAAATGAGATTTTGCAAATTGTAGCTGGAAAAAATTAAGGTAAAGGATACGTCGCCGTTAAAAACTTTCTGTGACATTACAAAAATGAATTTGCATTATTTACATTATATATCATATTATTTCCAAGTACAGACAGGATACCAACAAGCAAATCTTGGTTCTTGTGTGTTTTACAGAGAAAAACAAAAACTCAACATAATGCTAGCAGTGAGATAACAGAGCTGTGTCTTTGAGAGTGGAGTGTGTCAGCAATCTGTTAAAAAACAGTGTTAACCCCTGCTGGGGATTTTAACAAATTGACTGTTCAAGCAGCTTAGGTAACTCAAGAAACTTGACTCAACAGAAATAATCAAACAATACATGATAGATTACAGACTTGGCTACAGCTGAAGAATGAGTAACCTGTCCTCAAGGAAATATCACATCATAATTCATGGAAACAGACAACGCAATTCTAAGAGTAAAGAAAAATCATAACTTATTCATCATTTAGGAAAACAACAAAATGACATAGAAGAATTTTTTTTTACAAATCTTAAAATCCAACATTACAATATCATACAAAAAATTTTAATTCAACAACTCAAATAACTTACCTAGCAAAAAACAAAACAAAACTATTATTTCCTCAATAATGAACTCCAGAGGTGAAGCTACCCAAGACCCACAGCTACTTAATAAAACTTTTCAAACTTTTTACAACAATTTGTACTCCTCCACTTATGAACCAACAGAAGAAATTTAATCTTTCTTAAACAATGTGAACCTACCAATACTATCCAAAGAGTTAGCTGGCAGTTCAGACTCACCAATCACCCCAGAGGAACTCAGTTAAGCCTAAAAACAAATGCCAAACTATAAATCACCTGGACCCAATGAATTACCTGTAGAATTAAACAATAAACAATTACTACATTGTCTGCCACCAGAACTGAAATAGCCACTCAAACTTTAATACACATATTAAACAGGCTTCATCAAAAACAGACATGCTTATAATAATACTCTGGACTATTCAATCTCATTAATCTCATTAATCGGCAAACAGAAAATAAAACTATTATTGTTTCACTGGGTTATTTGATTAATTATTTAATATTATTTTTATAATATACTTTTTTTTGCTGCTCTTTGGTTGTGTTATCTTTTTTTTACTTGTCTGCAGCCAATTTGTCTACACTAAGTTCTGAAGTCCTGGGCTCCTTGGATGGGTCACTGGACATGGGTCACCACACTAAATAATTACAATAATAATAATAATAAAAACCATGCATATACATATGATGAGGTGTCCTGCGTGTGGCAGCAGATCCGGTTAAGTCTTTGGGGCCGCTGCACTCTCTTGGCTGGGCAGTAATGGTTAAAAAAAAATGGTCCCGATTTGACAACCCCCCAAAACACACACACACACACGCACGCACACGCATACTCACCACACCACACCACATCTACACTTCTTTCTTGTATGTTTATTCTTCCCACCCTTAAACAATGTGCACCCTTTACTTTGTTGGTAAGGACAACATGCATGTATCTCTATCTTACAATTAATTTAAAGTTCTTCTAAAACTTTACTCCATACAGTTCACTACGCAATTATGCACTTATGTAACAAGACACGTGCACGTAAACATTTTTGTCGGCCTTCTACTCTCCTGACGGTGTGCTGACAGCTGGTTGCAGACAGAGTGCTGACCAGATTGATGGAGGTGGAAAAACACAAATGCAATTCTTCAGATTCTTCATGTGTACGTGTGTAGGTGCGTGCACATGTGAGTTTGTGTGTATGAGAGCGAATCTACTGATTGAAGATTAGAGGGAAGGAGAGAGCTGTCTCTGTGATGTAAAGGAGGTAAAATCACATGCTAATGATTGCATATTGCAGGAATGAACAAGCACAGAGTGAATGTGTGACATATGAAAGAGGTAAAAAGCCTGCGTTTGTATGTGCCAGTGTGTGTCTTTCATTCTATGTGCACATTAACTGACAGTCTCCTTCTCTCCTTGATGATATTTGGTGCAAGCTGTTACCCCAGTGATATAATTATATAATTCTCTGCCTTAGACACGTCTTATTACCCTGATACTTCTTATTAAGTCTTATTCCAGTGGTGTTCTTTTTGAAGTTCTGTTGAGCTTCTTTTTCTATGTTCTGCAGCTTATTAACAAATTTGAGCTGCAGCCATATATTTATATATATATATATATATATATGAAAAAAGCAACTGAATAAATGTGCTTGATCTGACAAAACAGCCAAGATAAAAAAATACAGACAAAACAAACGAATTAAAGAAATGAAGAAAATATGTCTTTTAATACTTTGAATTAACGGCATGTTCTTGTCTTGCTAGTTACAGAAAATAAATGTCAAATAAAAAAGGGAGCAAAAGGTACGACTTAAAACAGCTTAGTGGAAATGAAACAAAAATCCACATGCTCTTGGCTCTCCATGTCACTTAGCCTGTAGCGAACCCACTTAGCTCAGCATTTTCTCAGCTCTCCATGGCCCCATTTCCAGCTGTGAACTCCCTAGTTGACCACAGCATTAGCTGGATTAACCTCCACACTCCTGCTGCTCACTCTGCTTGATGGTCCTGCAGCACCAAACTTGCAGCAACCTTTTCTGTTTTTTTCCCCTGCTTCTTCCGCCTCAGCCACGTGTTATTTCTTTCTCCTCAGCTTACAGTATGATTTTGCTCTGCGGAAAAACATGCACGCCTCTCGCTTTCTTTCTCCCTGCACAGCTAGAAATGTCATCTCCCCTTTTGTCAGATCTCTTTTGTCCTCCCTGTCTTTTCGTGGTAAAATGGGCACAGTCTCAGTCTCTTTTTGACAATATTTCCTCAGAGAGAGGATACATCTTCTCTCCCTCCTCCTCTTCATCCCCCTCTGGCTTTCTGGTGCTAGTGTGTGTGTGTTTGTCATTATCAAATCCACCAAGTGCCTTTGTGTAGCAGCTCCTGCCTTATCTGGTTCTGTCAGGTGCTAGATTAAAACCCATTCATTGGTGCGATGCAAAAAGGTGGTCTGCTTAAATGCCAGTGCTGCCTCCACATTGCAATGGAATAGAAGGAATAATTGAATATTTTTGGCTGGACACTTCATAAAAGTGCTTGATTTCTTCTCATATCTCCCAGTTTATCTTCATCTGAATTGCTCCAATACTACTCAATGGGTATTTCAACCAGCATTAACTCCTCTATTGGACACTTGAGATAAGCAAACAATGTACAACACAAAACTGGCAGATTAAAGTAATGCTGAGAGTAGTAGTATTCAATTTCAGTCATGTACCTGGCCACTTGGGGAATGTAAAACCCACATTCACTTTCCCTTAAGCAGTGTTTTAGTCTTCAAACCCTGGTTTACTGTCATGATACAGTGAGCCATTGTAATGTAATTAGTAACTACTGTTCTTTTCTTACCTCTGACAAAATGCAATGTCTTTTAGGAGGATACAGAATGAAATTGCTTTGTGGAATTTAACATTTCCCTTTCTATGTAATACATGGTTCCTGGGAGGTTTCATTTCTGCATTGGTATTAGTAGGGTCTATATAAGCAATGGTAATACAATATTCCAATGTCCTCTGACCTGAATAAGAACATTTATGCACTGGTGCTGTGCCCCATGTGAGGGAGAGAGAGAGAGAGAGAGAGAGAGAGAGAGACAGAGAGGAAGAGAATTACTGCGGACATGGCCTGCAGCGTTTGGCTTTTTGAACTTTGTGATGGATTTGGTCCAAACCCTTGAGAAAAACAAATGAAGTGTGACATCAGTGACAGCTGGAGATGATGCCCACCACTACCCTGGCTGTGCACGGATACAAGCACACATGGGTGCACACACACTAGACTGTGTTAGAGGTTTATCTTGTGTTCTCACTGCATTTTTTGTGTAAAAGCAACACACTTGGCTTTTGCTAGAATCATAAATATGAAAGGCTATCAACACCAGAAGTGATTTTGTTTTATTCTACCTTACAAGGCTAGATGTGCCTCCAGTAATATACAATACGCCCTGTTTTACCTCCCAGCTCAATTGTTGACCGCCTGTGCAGTTGTTGACACTGGTTTTTATAATGTTCTACTACAATGCATTCTCATGTGTAAACATCTGTGCTCATTTTGCACAAGATATGCTTTATTTTGCTCCATTTCTTTGGGCTGTGTGCCGTTGCTGTTAATGATTGACACAAACACAGTCAATATATCTGCAAAACACTACCCCTGGAGGTCAAGTCACTCTCTGCTTTCCCTGTTCTCTGCCGTTCTCCTCCCTCTATCTCTCTGCACTGTATCATTGCTTCAGGTCAAAAACAATGAAAATTCTCCCTGACAGTGTGTCTTTACTGTAGGATAAGTGGGTAATCTTATTATTAGCGTCAAACATGAACTCATCTGAAATCATTTTTACTGTAAGCTACAGGTTGAAAGGCAGAGAAGTCAGACATCATCAACTGGTTTTGTCTCTTGATCCGCCCATTAAGATGCTCCTACATTCACCATTTGTCACAGTATATCAACACAGTGGTCAGACTTAATTATGATTTTGCTATGACGAATGATGGATGATGATTCTGGCATCGTCTCTCTTACTTTTCTACTCCACATGATTGTTCTTTTGAGAGGCTGTAGGAAAGAGGAGGGATGTAAAAAGATTAATGTGCCTTTGCATGGTGTCACAAATCAAATCCAAATGAGCACTTTCACCCTAGTTCCAGTGTTAAAATATTGCCTGCTAGCTGTAGCCTCACATTTGTGTAGGTGTTATATTCATTTTCTTATGTTTTTCTCAGCTTGAAAAAAATGAAAAGACTATTTACCTAAGCAGTGAATATTGTTAGCTGGACTTCAACAAGATGAATATGCTCTTTTTTTGTGGATTTCTTCTCACAGTCCTGAAGAGAAACAGCCAGAACACAGAGACGATTAACAAACGACAGCTGCATTTCTTGAAAGATTTATTCAAATGGGACACATGGGCCAATGTTGTATGACTGCCTACAGACATTTCATATTTATTCATATAGCTTTTTGTTTGCATGAAAATTCAATTTGTGTCAAAAAAAACTGTCTCATGTTACAGAGAGTGATGTCACTTTGCCCAGTCTGCTTTTTTATCTATAAAAAGCCCTTATATAAGCTGAGTAGTCAACAAATTTCACAGCAGACAAGTGGCACAGCATACATATACACAAGTAGTACTTAGCAATCCAAGGCAGCCTATTGCTGCCTATAACAAGTTACCATTAAACAAAGCATGATTTTCTTTTTTTTTTTTTTTTTTTCAATTTTTGCAGATGCAAAAGCTGTACAAGAATAACTGAATCTTCCTTTTTTACTTTCAGCTAATGAGTTGGCATATCACTTGGATACAATGTAATATCATTTAACATTTAATACATGTATTCATGTATACCGTAAAATGTAACTCTGATGGTAAGGGAGTTGGGTGAGGCTGAGTGACATTGAGTCTAAAATCTGGAAGCACTTTAAACTTTCCATTGGTCAAATTATATGTTTTTGTTTTGACAGAAGTGCAATGTTTAGAAAAAAAAACAGTACAAAAACAATATGACAGGAAACAAAGAAACAACCAAACCATACACAATAATCTACATATTGCTAAGGATCATGGAGCCCAAGTATGTCTACCAGGTTGCATTCAGGTAACCTGCAGTAGAATACTTGCTTTGTTTCTTTGATATAGGAAGTTTTACAAACAACAGTCTGTTCACTCTGAGAAGAGCAAGCAATGCCATAGTCTGTTAAAAATCAGGAGAGATTGAGTAAATGCACTCTAAGGTGATGATCCAAAACAGTCTCAGCATTCTTACTCTTTTGGATGTTTAGGCATCAGTTAGGTGTACTCAGTTTCTCCTGATTCAAGGCTTTTGGTCCTGTTTCATGCCACAAATTTGTGGACATCGTATGGAAGATATAATTAGTATTACACCTCTGTGGCTCCTTGCTTCCTGTGTATGTGCATGTACATGTTTGTGCAGGTGTTCAAGTATTTACATCTTCCATGTTGGAGGCAAAACTGTGGTTCTTTAGAGGCTTTTTCTGTCTATTGTATTTAGTTTCACCTGCTGTTGTTTCCAGGCACTGTTTGCCTGAAGGGAGTCATAAAAGTCCATCCAGCATTGAAGGAGAAAAAAGAATCCTGGATCCAAGATGTATGACCATGGGGAAATTAACACTGGAAATGTGTCACTGTTTTCCAGAAAATCAGCGTGATTTCTTTGTGTGATTACGGCACCTCTGATGCAGATGTCCCAAAGAAGAATCAATTGTTTTACCTCTGTCAGCCATGCTAGGCAAGACAAAGTGAAGAAAGTTGAGAGAAAAAGTTGTGAGACTCTTAATTCTCGCTGGTAGCCTGTCCTCAGCTTCTGTTTGTATTGAAGAACGTCACTTATTAACTGTAAATCTCATGTGCCAGTGTTGCCCTTTGCATTTAAGACATCATTTGCCATAAGTTAGCAGCAGAATTACAACCCCAGAAGCCAACAGTAGAAGTTGAGGACCAAACCACAATAATTTTGATGATGTAACTGCAATTCACCGAAAGCATTAACCTTCCCGTTAAGCTTAAGTCAGAGAATGCTTTGAGAGATAGATGTTTAGGAAAATCAGAGAGAACAAAGACAGAATTTATAGTTTTTAGATGACCAGACAAATCTGAATGAAAAACAACTGTCACCATATCATCATGCAAACCCATTTCTATTTTCTGTCTCATCTCCTTCATCTATTTCCAAGCCTTCTGCAGAGCTGACTCTTCTGCTCAGCCTTCCCATTGGTAACACCCCCACCCTTACTGACATACAGACAGAGAAACAATGATAAACAATGCATTTACATGATTATCCTTATGACTAAAACTGGACTTTTGAAATACATGTTAACATGTACGCTTGACTGAAATGGTACTAAAAAAGTACTGATTAAAGTTGAACTAAAACGCCCACATAATGCATTTGGGAATTACTACTGCATGTATACGTTAAGTCGGACTCAAGAAGTCCTGGGTGCTCCATGCATGCCCCACAGTTGACACGTTATTTTTGACCTGAAAATAAAAGAAGATGACAGTAAATGTTAGAAAAAGACAACAGCAAAAAAAAAAAGAAAAAAAAAACATGGGAAATTTCAGAGCGGACCATTTTTGTACTGATGAGGAGATTTCATGGTCTTCATCTTGAGGAATTAACCATTTTGAAGTTAATGGGTGATACAAAGACATGGTAACAGCTTGGAAACAGCTGAAGTTGTTTTTGGTCTATAATGTAATATCAACTGCAAAATATGTAATACTACAAGCTGAAAGGAAGCTTGTGTAGTGCCACCTTGTGTAGTGGAGGCAGTAACACTTCATTCAATAAATTGATTTGCCCCAAGTTTTTGTATACTGGGAGGAGGACAGTAGTCCAATTAAATGGAGCAGTCAAGATACTTAACTCTCCATTGAAATGCAGGGACTGTGAGGTTGGTTGGACACTTATTGCCTTTAGGACGCATATTGCTTGTCTACTCACTGTCATTCCTTGCTTAATCTCAAGTTCTAATTCGGGCAGAACCCAGTCAACATTTTGTTTGGGCTTCTACAGGTTCAGAAAGCTTTTCATAAGAAGTGACCCACTGAGAGAGCGGCACCTCATGGGGATAGAAGTCAAAGAGACAGGGATGCCATAGAGTCTGCAACATGGAACATTACATACTGTGTAGCACTGGAAAGAGCATAAATGCACATGCAGTTGATGTATTTTCACACCATGCATATCCCACTGATGTGTTTGTATTCATGATCCCCATTCTCTGCTGAGCCATTATTACAAAAGCATGCCAGCAGCTCTGAGCAGCAATCCAACAGCTTACTTAACAGGTTTTTCACATCTTGGAGGTAAAGTGAAGAAGCCATTGCAGCATAGCAAATGCCCATTATATTGCTAATTTATTCTCTCTCATGAAGGTTTTACTCTACTACTCATTTTATTTGCTTGTGTACATGCACTGCTGAGATGCAAACTGGAAAAGTTGGGAGACTGACATGTCTGCTTGCAAATGAAAGTAACAGTTACATAATTTCTACTATGTTCACTTTGAGGTTGGCACTGGAAACTCTCCAGATGTGAATAATGTATTGCAAAGCATCTGGTCATTTATGTCCCAGGCTGAGTTGTGTTGTCCTTTTATGTGTATGAGGGCCATACCAAGGAGGCAATCTGGAGCCTGACATGCTGTGATGGACCCTGTCATTAATTATACTCCATCCATATCTCACACACACACACACACACACAGACAGATACATGCAAACACACATACTAAGAGGATCTGGTGAGAATATCACAGGGCATTAGGTTCCAAAAATCTGATAAATGTTTAGGACCCATCACTCCACCCTTCGTGGAGATGGATGTGCTCAGACGTACTCAGAGGGAGGGTGAGGGGCAGATGACAATCTGGTAGAGAGCAGAGGAAAGGAAACAAGGACAGAGAGCCAGCACAAGAGAGCCAGAGAGAGAGAGAGAGAGAGAGAGAGAGAGAGAGAGAGAGAGAGAGAGAGAGAGAGAGAGAGAGAGAGAGAGAGAGAGAGAGAGAGAAAGTGCTAAATGGTGTGTGACTGGTAAGTGCCACTGTTTGATTAGGTTCCACCACCTGTCTGATGTGCTGTAGCATGTGCCTGGCATATGCACTGCAGCTTACCTTCTGTCCTCGTGATAACAAATGAAGGTGAACTCAATCAGCAATTCTCACTGTTCTGAGCAGTGGAAATGAGAGAATGTGTTGTGGAGATATGCAAAAAGAAACTCTGAAAAAGCAACACTGACTTCTAGCAAATAACAGAGGTTATTTTTGTCATAACTCATTACAGTACAGCACTTGTGTTACTCAACCCAACTCTGTAAAATGTGGTCTTAAGGAGATACCTCTGTATGTCTTGTCTTTGTATATTTATTACATATGGCTGTTGGGACTTGACTGGTCATGCAGCTTTAAATCTGCCACCTTATAACATTTGGGGGATAGAGTACAATATATACTGTAAACTGGAAAATAGCATATCACTTTGCAAAATAATCATAACTACTTTCCAAGAACAGCCATTACAGTCATTACAGATTCACCATTTCACTTTCTTTCACTTAATTAGAGAAAGCACTGAAATAGCACAAACTTAATCCAATGCGCTGTTTCTCACACTGTCACATGACCTCTTGATGGTAGTATAATGTATGAAGTTGAAGAACTGAGGCAGAGACATAAGGGCAACTCCATCATTCTGAAAGACATCCTGGTAGACCTCATCTGGTCACTGCTCACCTTGAAAAATAGGCCAGCTTTAAATATACCTTTACACTTTTAGTTTGGTCAGTGGGGGTGACCCCTGAAACTAGAGGGCACTGTGGGCAAATCTGCCAAAAGCACACTGTAGGAAAAGAAAGCAGGCAAAGCTGAGCATAGTGTAAAAATGCATTGTTACGATCAATACTCTTATTATTATTGTTATTGTGTCCATATTATACCAAAAAAAATTGGTAAACCCCCAAAACCTTTAACTCAACAGGAAAAAAAAATGAGGAGTTTCCTGGCAGGTAACGCCCATTCCCTCTACAGTCAATTTAAGCCTTTGAGCTCTGAGAAATGCTCCACTATTTCCCCGGTCAACTAAAAATATATATTAAAAAAATCTATCATTCCACACGCTTAAAATTGCTTTGTTGTTATTCCTCTCTCTTTCTCCTGTCTTTTGCAATTGTCTCTTATAACTGTCTCCTGTTTTTATGACTATCTCTTATCTTACTTTAAATGTGTGTTGTTTTGACTTTCTATATGTCTCCTTTTATGATTTAAAAATTTCCACCTTGGTGGACAATAAAGTTCTATTCCGTTCTATATCAAAATTAAAAACAAAATGACTTACTCCTTTCTAAGGAAGTGAGCTTTGTTTGAATGGATTCAGTTCAGGAACTGCCCTTTGTTTAGTTTCAGACAGTCACTGAGAGTGTTAAAGCACTTCATTAACACAAGAGTGGAGTAAATTGCAGTGCACTGACAAGTGGTTTCAGCCCCTCAGATTATATTAGCGTTGCAGTAGTAAACACATACATCACACAGCTGTGTTAAGGACTACCTATTTTAAAACCTGCATCTTTGTAATGCAGCACTGCTTTCTCTTTATACACATGCACGCACGCACGCACGCACGCACACACACACACACACACACACACACACACACACACACACACACACACACACACACACACACACACACTGTGGTGTTGATCATTAGTGTCTGATTTTGACACAGTTGCTTTGCAAATCAATATATAGTATATGCTGTTATGGTGATGTACATGACATACAGTATACTCTTGAGTTTCAATGTCTTGGTACCAGCATGCAGCACTGCCGAAATTTCTCCGACACAAACAAAGTCTCCTTTGTGAAGCTCAGTGCAGAGCAGTGAGACAGGGAAAGAGAAAGGGAATGCAATGACTTTTTAATGACCTTTCTGGATATTCTTCTGCCCCCCTTTTTTAGGCATCACCACACTTCCTGGGGATTTTAAGAGGTAAAAATCAGCTGTGACACAATAGATGGTGGCTGGAATTAGCTGCTCAACAAAGCATTAGAACAAGAGTGAGATGAGATTGTGTATCTGTTTGTGCGTCATTGGTCTCTGACACTGCTGGGAACCCCTTATAATTGTTGACAGGCGAGTGGCGTTAAGTGTGTGTGTGTGCATGCACATATGCTGGCTCACATCATTCTCATCTCCTTTGCACCCCTGTGGAATTGTCTGTGCTGACTGAAACCCAAAGTCTTCAGGCAAACACTCTTCTTCCAGCCTCGACAGCATCCTCCATGTGGGTTTGTTTGAAGAGGAAATTGTGCCGTGTGGGGCTTCAACATTTGTGTGTGGTGTCATGGAGTTATGAGGGGGTTGAGAGGAGAAGCAGGACATAGCGAGGCCACTCAGTTATTTAGAAGAGCTGTTGGGTTCAAAGAGTCACAGCCAGCACCTGTCAATCCACCATCTTCACATCTTACATGCTACTATAATCCAGAGTGCTTAAAAGTACATAGATACCACTCGCATTATTAGTAGTATTGTTACCGATGATGAAAAAAAATGTAGTTAAAAACTTCCATGTATGATATTTCCTGGTTTTGTCTTGCCATTACGGCTGTATATATATGTAATGATATCTGTAATGATGTAATGATTTCCCTCACAACTCCACTCGTTTCTTCAGCCATTTGCCCACATGTTCAGACAGTGACTTCAGTCTTGCTGTTAGTGGGCAGTCCCTTGTGCTTAGGGAGCATTCGTGGCGAGTGGCCGTAACCCAACGGCTGTGAGAAGAGCTCTGGCAGCGTCTCGACGCTAAAATGCCTCTTGTTGGAGTAAGCCTGGCGACGGCTGTTCTGCTGATGCAGTGGCTGATGATGCTGCTGCTGGATAGGGTGATGCTGCTGCTGCTGCCCCTGCAGGGCTATGTGGGAGGCCACCGGGTGTGACACATGGCTCTTACTGGGGTCCCACACTTTGAAGGCTGAGCTGGAGGTGAGCGGATGGGTGTTAGTCTTGGCAATCTTAGGCTTGGGCATTTGGGAGGTGTTGATGGTGATGGCCAGTGGTGCGTGGATGTCAGGCGGCGGGAGGAAGGGTTTGTCCTTGGGATGGAAGTTGATTGGCTGGAAAGTGGGAGGGGACTGTCGGTGGGTGTAATCTACCATTGGGTAGCTCTTGTAGTAATCTCTTGTGGTCGTGTCTGGATGACGGGTGGGGCAGAAAGACAGGGGAGGAGGGGAAGGCAAGACAGAAACATGGTTAAATTATAATGAGAAGCTAAGACAGCTTGCCACGATGCCCCCTTAGATTACCATAGCATGCCATCCAAGTCATTCTAAACCAGCATTTTTTTAAATGCTTTTTAATTGTTTTTTTACATGGAAATAAAAAAATAAATAAACAAAAATAAACCTATTAGATGTAGTACACACTGAAAGGGAAAAGGTGTATATGTTGTTACTAAAGTCAGTCAAACAATACAATGAATTGAGTTGATATTTTTCAGTTATGCTCATGACAGGATGTCAGATTTTTTTAGAAAAAGTCCCTCTCGATTTTTCACTGTGTATCTTATCGTCTGCAGGTCTGGCACTTTTGCCAAACTCCTTCAACCACATATCAAATGTGGGAGGTTTATCAGATTTCCAGACTTGTAATAGAAGTTTCCTTGCTAAAAATGTGGGTAATCTTAAATTTGTGACACTGACTATCTTTGGTTGCTCCACCAATGTTTGAATCTTTTTTGCTCTGGGACAGCCCACAGTTAAAAGTATAACTCTTGTGTGTGTGTGCATGTTTTTGCTACCTCTTTAGTACCAGTAGTCCTCATGGGGACAGAAGCCTGGTCCTAATGAGGCAGAACCTCATTTGTAAGGCTCTGATTAAAGTTAGGAATAGACTTTTATTCAGTATGGTTCAGGTTAGGGAATCCTCATGAATGGTTGTACAAACCAACATGTGTGGATGTGGGTCACCAGGTTGTGAGGTGTTTGGAGCTCACAATTAATTAAATGAGCTCTTAATTCTCTAAGCTCTGACTGTAAACTCACCAACAGCACCAAAGAGAAAGCTGCCAAAATAAAACCAAAACCAAATAAGAGAAGAAGCGGTTTGAGTGAGTGTCAGACAAAACAGCAGATTTATAGTGTGCAACAATAGCACATGTCATGTCAGAATAGTGTAACCTCCATGAATGGAACCCGGTCTGTTGTTTGGTCATAAATGCTGCCCTACTCGACACCTCATTTCCACTCTGCCCTAAAGACATGACCAATCCTGGCTGCTTATCCCTCCATTCCTGGAGAGAAATAAAAAATCACGTTTCCTCTCACTGCCCGTGTCTTCCATGTAATTTGTCTTCCTCTTAGAAACGATATCTTTTAATCTTTCTTTTGAGCTGTTTTCCACAGAACATGACAGAACACAGCTGCTATCAGCCTGCATTGTATTTTTGGGACAGTATGATAGATTGTGTGCGACTGTGTATCTGATTTAATCCTTATTACACTCCAAACAGGAACATAACAGGGTTATGTCAACGGTTGGTCTGAGGATGGATGATTAGTGAGGTTTAATCTGTAAGATATATCAGTGAATGTGGGCATTTATGCACTGATGCTTATGTGCTTTCTGGACTTCAAATGTAAATGTAACTACAAGAATAAATACTATGTCTATATAAGGGTGTATTTACTCAGTACTGTGTATCCTGATTCTAATTTCAAGTATCAGATAGCAGCTGATCTGGACATTTTTAACAAATCATAGATCAGCAATCACCTCAATCGCCTTGGACTAATTTTTAGATCAGCTACTGAGTTTTACCACAAGCATCATGTAGCTCTGTTGTAGACTATAGCAGGCTTTTATTCGGAGCAGATTCCTAGTGGCATTTATTTCATATTGCCTGTGTTTGATATAATCGTTCATATTTCAGTACAATGCCTCATTTTGATCTGTTTTGTCCTCTCTGCCTTGTGCACTGTGGCACACACTCACACAAACACAACCACACACATTGGAGCATGCCATACTATCAAAGCTGACTCATTGCAATTGCACATTGTGGTAACATGAGTTTACAACGATGTTTGCACAGAATATTAATATAAAGCCTTCTGTATCAAACCATCTGTTCAACATGTAAAAATGCAACTACTTTTACAATTTTGGTTGAGAGGAGAGGAGAGGAGAGGAGAGGAGATTTTGGCTATCATCCTCCTCTCTCCCACCACCACCACCACCACCACGGTCAAGTGAGCATGCAGGACCAAGCTGGTATTTCATCAGTCTATCCGGCCTCTTCTTCCCTGCTGTAGAAATGCCACTGCCCCAGCAGACAACTCCACAAAAGATAGCTGATGTCACCACAGTATCATAGAAGGTCACGGAGAGTGCTCACAGCATCCCTCAAAGGAGCGCAGCTTTCTCAACAGATAGAGACTTTAATGATGTTTAACAGCGAACTGAGAGCTGGTGACGGCCCATCCTCTCTCCATCTTTCTCTACCAGTGGTACCTATACTGCTGCACTGACAGATGATAGAAGAGTACGTTCTTTTCTTTCTCTAAACTTCAAGACAGAATATTATTTATTTTTATTTTTTAATGTATATTGTGCAGCTCTGTTATCCAAGTATCAGGGGCTCATTAGCAGATGTTGGCACACATCATTTGTAGTGGATAGATGCCTGAATATCTGTTGAAAAGAATTACAGTTTGGTGCATTTAAAGCTTTTTTTAAAAAAAGAAATCTAGGCAGACTGATTATGTCCTTATGGCTCATATTGACACATGTCATAAAACCGTAATTGTCTGATAAGTGCTTGTGAATCCACTGTGTGACTCAGGCATTTCAACAGCAGCTGTTGAGAAAGGACACTGAGTTACCCATAATCAGTCACTCCCTCAGTAAAATACTAATCCAAGGATATATAGAGGCCTGCAATCAAATAACAGAAGAGCACCTTTGCAATCAATTGTTGTCTATCACTAAGTTTACTTCAAGAGAGACATTTTTCTTCATTTCTTTCTTTTTATGCATTTTACAAAATGGAACATGATATGCACATGCCAGTGCAGTAAAGTGCATCACACAGTTTTGGAAGTGGACAAAAGCAGGTTCTTCTGGCTGCCTGATCATCACAGTAACACGTGGACACGCTCTGGTTGTCCACAGGATTGCTGCAGACTCTACACACACACACAGTGGTACAAGATCTAGATCTTAAGAACATGTCAGCTTACATATTTTCTCATCGTGGACACATACCCTTCTTGGTGTGCTACAATGGAGCTGTGGCTCCAAGAATTGAACATCAACGTCTGCAGTGACAGACGCCAGTGTTAAATTGGTCCAACTCTCTGGACAGTTTGGTCAAATCTGGGACGGCCCAGAAACAATGAATTAAACAAGCCCCCTTTTTCCCCCAGAACAACTGCTGTTGCTAGTCATGTGTGTGTTTTCACACGGGTTGCCAGCAGGTGCACCTGACAGCAGAGTCCCATTGTGACAGTATTATGTGCCTTCCTCTTTGTTTCACAGACTCTCCATCTGCTTGTCCTCTCCCTCTTGTCATTTTCCCAATCTTTTCTTCTGTATTTCTTTTTTTCCATACTCGTTTACAACATCGGCTTTTGCTCTCTTTCCAACTGTTGCCTAAAGCAAGGCTTGTAGCCCTAACCTGGTCCATCACCTGCATAAGCTGGGCCCTCTGAAGACTTTCAGAGTTCGACAACATATTATATTTAGTTTGGTCTATTTTGATTGCATTTTAGTTGTGTGAAAGTCTTTCTGGGGAAACCTGCTCAGTATAGTGCATTTAACACACATCATCATATAATAACTAGAATAAGACAGTTACCATAACTACAAGCTATTATATCACTATTTGTACTTGTTTTTGACCAGTCAGTTATGTTTCATAACATACAATTTTATGTGTCCATGCATTCCATGAAAGTGTGTTGTGTAGTTTTCTGTCTGACACTTCAACACAGCTATATGTCTTGCACGTAATAAAATATTTAAATCCCAGGTGGCAAGTTAAATATTAATCTTCTACATCTGCAACACTTGATGCACATTTTGATGTTATTTAAAATAATGCATTTTATAGTTTTTGAAATCATTATTGTCCACAGAAAATTAAAAATGGTGTTCTGGGCAAAGCATGGCAGCACAGTCATATTCAAATAACCTGCAGAAGAACATCAGCTCTGTCAACAGAATGGACAAACTCAGAACTTATAAATGTTATCCACGTATCACTGCTTGTGAACTTAAGTTCGAAGTGCAAAACATAAAAGACAAAACAACTTTAAGCCAGAGAAGGTTGGAGGAGTGTCTGTCTCCAAAGTCACCACTCCAGTTTGTGTAGTCTTAAAAAGCTTCCCAAACTTATTCACTGACCTGATGCACTTCCCAGAGATGCTAATTAAATTAAATTAGCATGGGAAAAAAAACCAAAAGTCAATATTTATCTATTTTGGTTGGTAAGATGTTTATTTAACTGTAAAATGTATTTTTAGCTTCTGTGATTTTTCAAAATGGCTGTCCTGTGATTTTTTTTGTAAGCAAATGTTAAAAATCATTTCACTTCATGGCCATTTCTCCAGTGCTGTTGGATTTTTAGACTTAAATTCTTCAGTAATGCTGACTGTTGGATTATTAGACTTTAATTAAAGACTCGATGAGGTCTTGGCCCAGAACTTGGAGTCTCTGTGTCCTTTGTGACATTTCACACCTTTTTTTTTTTAATAAAATCCTTCCACCGTCTGTTCTATGTTGTAGTTTGTCTTTCCTACAGATGTGTGAACTAATTCTTATATGTTGCATGACGTTGTTTGTATTTTTATTGTGTTTTATCTTCAGTTTATGGAACATGTCTCTGAGGCTACAGTCTGCCAGCCCAGGCTAATTTTACTTTTATTAACCTGTGCAGTGTGCACCCTGCCTTTCACCCTATGTCAGCTGGGATTGGCACCACCCCCCACCCCCCAGATCCTCATGAAGAGGATAGAGGATACAGCTTACTTTCATAATCTCTAACCAATCCACCTGTACTTCTTTCAAGCCCTTCATTTAAGATAAATAAGTCCTGCTGTTACAGCTGGTCGAGTTTCTCAACCTCTTTGATCAATTTTGCACTTCCAGTTCTTTTTTATTGCTTTTGAACTAAGTGCTTCCTTTATATATATTACCATTTGTGTCCGTTAAGTCAAAAAAAAAAGTTAATCACTGTGTTAATCTGTGTTAAAAAGTTAATCACTGTGATGTGTTTATGATTTTGATTTTGAAGCAGCTTGGTCCAGTTACCTGCTGTTTCATCCGGAAATTGGTCAGCAGTCTGGTCCAAGCTGTTGTGTGTCCTAGCTATGACTTTGTCCACACAGCCAGACCCGGTGGTTTGTTTATTGCCCAGCAAGAAAACTGATAAGCATGTGTGAAAAGATGATTGGACTGTGAGCACATTTATTTTCCTGTGTGAAGTAGGTGGCCACTGAAACCGAAGAGGTGGTGGAGACAATGGTGAGAACTCTGAGGGACGAAGCTTTTGCAACGCCTGGTGGAGAACATCCTGATGCCACATCACCTCCTGCAGGGATGTTGTAGGTGTGGTCCTTTCTGATGTTGGGGACCTTGCAGTTGCAAGGATTCAATTTAGGAGGAGGCTTCACATAATAGGGTTGAGGAAAAAAACTAATTTTTTAAACAATTTAAAAAAAATCACTTAAAAAATTGCTTTAATCTAAATTTATTTAATTTATCTAAAAGAAGTGGGAGATGTGTTATCTGCAATCCAGAGTTTCAATACATTTTTTGAGTTTACTGTAATATGAAGCATGTACAGTAAATGATGCTGTGTCCCATTTTGAGAGAACCAGCTCAGTGAACATGGAATAGGCAAAGCTAAACGAACACCTTATTCTATACTTGGTCTAACTATTTTTTTGTAGTAGTTAAATATAGCAGTTAAGTTAAAAATATTGTGTTGTACATGTTATGCTCCATTCAGCTTATAGAAATGTCAGACTGATAAGTGATGTTCAATGATATCAAAAATATGAGCCCTGGGTTATTGTCTCAATAAATGCAATTTTGGAGTAAGGAGAAAAAGAAAATAGAAGTGATTAATTTACAGGACACATATCGAAATACAAATCAGATCAGTTTGTGAAAAACCATTGTGATACAACTGAATCATGACAAAAGTGACCTGTGTACTGTATGAGTGGGAGTTTTACATACTTTGTGCCAGTTGTCAGAATAATCATTCAGGGCATGTGTTCACAATGAAAAAAGCATGAGACTTTACTGAAAGTCTCAATGCTCACAAATATTTCCAACTACACTTAACTCCAAAGTTTTTACTAAAGTGTAGCTGTAGTATAACTGGGTCTTTGAAATACATTTGAATGAGAGGTTCATGTCTGTAAAACATAGTCGAAAAAGCTTTTCTTATTTGTGTCTCTAACCAGAAACCAATTTTTTATTTTTTTATTTTTTTAAAAAACGATGATGATAATCTGATATTACTCACTCACTCACTCACTCAGTCACTCAGTCACTCAGTCACTCACTCACTCACTCACTCACTCACTCACTCACTCACTCAGCTTTGATTGGTGCTGGTGCCAATCAAAGCTGACATACAGTAGGGTGAAAGGTGGGATACACCCTGGACAGTGCACCAGTCCATTGCAGGGCCACATAGAGACAGACACTCTCACATTCACACCTATGGGCAATTTAGAGTGTCTAATTTTGCCTAATTCCAAAATCTGCATGTTTTTGGACTGTGGGAGGAAACCGGAGAACACGGAGAAAACCCACGCACAGGCAAGAGTGCTAAGCACTACACCAACTGACCCAATCTGATATCAAATGTTCAAAACATTTGTTAACATCACTCAATCAAATCAACATTATTGGAGTCCACAAACATATGAGACTTTTCTGTGTGTGTCAGACAGACAGAGAGTCACAAACAGTCGGGCACAAAGAGCAGCCGTTCATCATCTGTGTGTCATCACACAGAGACAAGAGTATGGAGATGTCTGAAGTGAAGACATGAGCGTCACACCTCAGTGTGCGAGGGATTTGTTCGCTGAAGTGTTTGGTTCATGCAATCGACCTTTGTTTCTCACTCACTGAGCAGAATAATGACAGGAGCCTCTCTCTTCTCTCCCTTCAGCTCATTTTGCCTCCCGCCTATTTCTCAAATGCCCTCATTTTAAGGTCTCTGTACGTCAGTAAAAATAAATTTCTTATTGACTTCTTATTGACAAGGGTATGTGTCCACGATGAGAAAATGACTTCCATCTAACTCCAGAGTAGCTTTGCTCTTCAAAATATTGTATGTCTCTCACTCCGTTTCTGTGTCTGATGCTGGTCAGCGACGATCCCTGTCTCAGTTTACATATTGTGCCGACCAACAGTACATGCGTATGTGTCAAGCTGTCGCTTGCACTCATCATCACTGTGTCCTTCTCTGTCAGTGATGGGACAATAGATCAAATACATCTTTGCGTGTGTGGGCATGAATATTTATGCCTGTGATCTGATCTGACTCATGAGATCTTTTGATAGAGTATTATTGGTTTGTGTAGCTCATTATTCTTAGTGTACAAAAAAGCCACAGTTGTTGTTTACTGTATTCAGTTCAATTCTTTTTTTGTTGTTGTTGTTGCATGTTAACGTCTCATCCTGTATTACATTTTAAGTGTTGTTTGTGTTTTTGTTGCTATTTTACAGATTGTGTGACGTTTACCACCTACCCAAGCCGTGTTTTCAGAAGGTTGTGTGTTTCTCTGGTGTGTTGCTGCACATGAATCTCTTGGTAAACAGCAAAATCTTTTGAATAAAGTTTAAAACTACTTACTATACTGTACATATTGTGCTAGATGATCAGCCTGTTTCCAGTCTTGTATTTAAAACACTCATTTCTGGGAAGGGGAGGATGCTAAAACTGGGGTTGTCTTGTGAGTGGCATATTATTTTACTTAAATTATATTATAACTTTTTCCATGTAGTTATACCAGGGGTGCAGAAATCAGGAGTAAACAGCCGCACTCAAACCTGAATCATGATCTAACGTGGCAGGATGAGAGTCAGACTCATAAAAAAATCCATTATCTTAATGGGTGCTTGCTACCCAACAACCACTTTCCCACTTAGAGTGCACATGAGTATGATGCAAGTTTCATCATTTTAATTCAGGTTTGTTTATACTTAACGATATTTGAACTAAGTGACCTCTGTACACAAAGCTGGTCTTTCAATGTCCATGTCAATGCGTGTGTGTGTGTGTGTGGGTGCCAACTCACCCATAGTCTTCAGCGATGTGTACTTGTTGAAGCCGATTCCCAGGTTGTTATGGGGGTGAGACAATGCCATGGCAGGACCGAGAGGAGACAAGGCTGCATTGTTCAAATGGTTATGATCTAAGGGAGACAGAGAAAAAAAAACAATATCTTTGAATTAATATAAAAAAAGCTCAAAGAAAATGCAAATAATAATTCATGTTTCTATTAGCTATAGTTTAATTAGGATCATCTAAAGATGGAGTAACAACATCACACAATTAAAGAAGCACCAGAAATTTCTTTTTTAGCACTGAAGCTGACACAAGGTAATTTTTTTTCCCCTTTGTTTCTAAGCCTTCCAGATTTACACAAAACGTTAAAGATGATGGTTTGATTACACTGTATTACTGCTGCTGTAAAGTTAAGTACCTGTAGCTAAGTACCTGAGTTTGATTTAATGAGAAATCTGTTTTATTCTTTGACCTTAAGCAACGGGCGCGAGGGCTGAGAAGAAAATACAGGAGCATTTGTGGATTTTTTTTAATTATATTTATTTCCTCATGTCTTAAACAAAGTGTAATGATCCACATGAGTGTCATATTTCTTCTTTTAATTCACAGATTTACTTTTCCTCATTTGAGTTTGCAATCACTGCCTGAGAGGAGAGTCCTATTGGAGATGATTTCAATGATATTCACCCTGGTGCATGGTAGTACTTTTAAAAAAAATTAATCTCTACCTATTGGCACTTTTGGATATTATTCATTCATGTAGCAAGTAATGTTTGTGTATGAACTTGTTTATGTCCTTGAAGTCCTGGTAATTTTGCTATTAATTGTGGGTGGGATTTTTTTTTACTGCATCTGACTTTGGTGGAATTGAACTACCTTACTTATAAAACAAACTATTTTCGCCTCAAACAAATTAAGATTTGTATTTCCACTGATACCAATATTGACCCGACTCCCCTGATCCCACAGGGTTTATTTTTCATTTCCAGCTTTGTAATCTCAAAAGAGTGGTGTTCATGAAAAACTGTGTTTCAAGATTGACTGATCGATGTTGTTATATTAAGAATTGATTGAAGTATTGCACAAAAACCCCAATAAACTTTCCTTTAACTATCCTTTTGTCAGACAACCGCAGACAGCAAATATGATTATAGCTAGTAGATACAGCATGTTGCAGCATTTGGAAGCTAAGGACCCAAAAACTTTCCTCAGGATTTGGTTGAAATCAGACCAAAGCTACAAAAAGAGTGTTGATAGTGAAATAATTACTGTCATTATAGACAACTGTTTACAACATCGCTGCCAGAGAAAAATGCCCAGGCCAAATCAGAAAAAAACACTTTCTTTGGTCTAGGAAAAATTATGAATTTTGTCATATAGGATTGCAACATCCTCTCTCTCAAAAAAACAAACAAATAAACAACAACAACAAACTATGATCTCCTGTCACCAACCCCTATGACTTATATGTGATAGGACACCAATGAAACAATGAGGAGTATAATTACAAGGCTCCTTATTTTCTCAGTTGCCGGTTCTGTGAATCTTATTTTGAAGAGTAACAGTGATAAAAGGGATAAAAGCAATTGAAGAACCCAGCACTGATGCTTGAAAAAGTTTCAAATAGCATTTTAAATTGTAAAAAAAAAACCTCCAGGCACTGAAGAAACAAGGTCAGGCCAGGATTATTACCTCACTCCTCAAAAATGTCATCTCTTTAGAATTATAAAACTTAAACCACTGCCACAGGAGAGTACAAGTACGCGCACGCACACAGGCACACACACACATAAACACAAACACAGAAATGCTTCCACCAGCCCCATGAAGATTGAGACGCATCAGTGAGAATCAAGCAAGGGGATAATGGGAGAGTGCGGCACATAGAGCGGGTGAGGGAGGGAGAGAGCCAGAGAGCGAGGGATGTGACACCAGCTCTGACTGATTGAATTAGAAATAGATCTTCACGTCTCCGTGTAATTGATATGCAGTGATCACACGCTGTGTGCGACGTGGAGTGCAGGGGAGCACCACAGTGTTTTTATGTAATTTTATGCGTGTTGCTGCGTATGTGTAAAATGTGGGTTGTTTTATGCCAAATAAAATTATTTTACATTCTCCTTTTCCAGATTTTACATAACTCTAGTATTTATTATTGGTCAGGGTTGGTCATGTTTTTATGCTTTTACTCTTATTATTGAGTTTCTTTTTATTGTTTTTATTCCTGTGTTAAACATGTGTTTTTATTTTGGTGATTGTACCTTTGTTTTGAGAAAATATTATATAGTGTAAATACTGTATATGGCATTATGAGAGAACTTTTCTAGCATAAAAAATAATCCCACTCATGCGTCAGACACTGTGACACTGACGCATACTGTACACTATGAATTTTGCTATGCTAGTGTAGTGGTTAGCACTCTTGCCTTTGCAGAAAGAAGAACTGGGTTTGCGACCCAAAAAAGGGCCTTTCTGCATGGAGTATGCATGTTCACCCTGTGGGTGTGACTTTTCTCCGGGTTCTCCAGTTTCCTCCCAGAGTCCAAAAACATGCAGATTTGGGGATTAGGCCAAATGGACACTCTAAGTTGCCCATGGTGTGAATGTGAAATTGGATAGTGGTTTGTTTCTATGTGGCCCTGCAATGGACTGGTGACCTGTGCAGGGTTTACCCTCCCTGTCGCCCTATGTCAGCTGGGATTGGGCACCAGCACTCCTCCATGACCCTCATATGGAGGATAAAGCAATGAAAAATGTGTGAGTGAGAGTAATACACATGACTTTACATGTTTAACTAATGTAAATAATTCCCATATTTACTCTCCCCCTTTATGTCCTCCAGCACTTAAGTATTCACACTCTTGATGCTGGACAGCAGCATATACCTGTACATAGTCTTCAAACAAAGACAATGCACTGAATGACACAAAAAAGCTCCAAACTTAAAGTATGAGAAGTTCCATTTTGATGCACATCAAAAGCACATTAAAATATCAGGTTGAATATGAGCTTGTTTTCATGTGTGATGCAGGAAGCTCCCTGCCTTAGCCATTCATATGAACACAGTGGAAGGGAATAAAAAGTCTTTCCTGTATACTGTGTTCTTGAATAAATTCCCTCTGAATGTCCTCCTACATTTTCCACTGTGTTTTTGTGTACATGTTTCTTCGTTGTGCCACTGTATAGACATCTCAGAAGAGAGGCACTTCAATAAGAATTCAAATTAAAATGTGTATTCATGAGGAGTGGAGAGGGAAATGAACTCCCAATATATGTTTGGACACAGAAACTGTGAAAGTAGAAAATGTTTGTGGACCTGGTTTGGTGGATCATCATATCATATGTGTCATATGTGTCTATATCACTGCTGGATGAGGGAAGGCATGTATGCCTAGATTCACGCATGCGCTCTCCTGTCAGGATGCATTTGTTTTTTCTTTTTTGGGTGTATGCATGCGCTTGCAAGCATTTGTGTGTGTGTGTGTGTGTGTGTGTATGTGTGTGTGTTTACAGGCAGGCAGAAGAGCACCGCTGGGTGATGTGGTAATTCAGCAGGGCTGAACATCAAAGCATGACTACTTCAAGGACTTCAGCCAGCCTTTACTCTGACATGACTACTGTCTCACACAGAGTGGGAGAAAGAGAGAGAGAGAGAAGGGGGGAAGAGAGAGAGAGAGAAGGGAAAGATGAATAAAAGAAAATGAACCCATGGAGGTCAAAGTGACATGGATAGTAGAGAGCGTGAAAGGGAAGGGTGTTGTTTTTAATGCTTTGAACAAATCAACACTTATAAGAAGTGCCTCCTTCAAACTAAACTGCTTAACGGATTGAACATTAAACAACAAGAAGGAAATGGTCTTTAAGTGCCATAAAACCACATGGGACTTACAGTCCTTGCACTTATGGAACTGTAGGTCACAGTGGACAAACAGCCAGGAGGAGTTTATGTCGAATCACGTCATGTAACTGTACCAGAGAAAACATTCTACACTAACAAAGAATATATCTATAGTGCACCAGCTGTTTATGAGGCTAGTCTGTATGTTGGCCTGCATGCAGATTAACCTATTTGAGCAGAAGCTACAAAAGCACACACACGCACACAGGTTTCCATGACTTCAGAGGACATTGCATTGTCGGACTTTAAAACATGTCTACCTTAAAATGTAGTAATTTACATTATGCAGACTTGATTTTTGTCCCCATAATGAGACTTTGTAAACAAATTTAGGTTCCCAAAACATAAGGAATAACACGCACACACACACCCACTGCATCCAACCAGTGTATTTTGAAGATCGTGAATTTTTAAAAGCAACACTGATGCAGTTTCTCAATCAAAAGAATAATAAAAGACCTAGTTTGGGGAAGCAGTGTGGGATCATGGGAATTGTCATATTTTTGTCTAGTTTGGAGCCCCTGTGCGCTCATGCTTTATGGGGAGAGCTTTGGCAGCAGAATGTGGAGTAAATAAGTAGTTGTGATCCAAACACACACAATAAAATGAAAAACAAAAGATGACTAGCACTGATGTTTCTGAAGTTATAGCAGAAACGGATAACGTGGTTGAAAGCATTGAAAGTGACCAAAATTAAATGATCCTTTATCTTTAATAGAAATAATAATACATGTAAGAAATAATCATTTTTAAATATATTTCAATGCGAAAAGTGTTACACATTACATCTTTACATATTACAAATTTACAGTATTTGTCATTTCAATTTGCCTAATATGCATGTGCTTCAGACAGCAGTTGGTTATCTTCGCAAAGCTTACTATTAAGAGTTGTAGCAGGGGAGGCAGAGTCTATCAGCACTAATATGACAAATAATCTGGGCATGACAATGAAAAAAGATACTTTAAATACACTGTATTTTAAACATGACCTGTCCAGGGTGTACCCCGCCTTTCGCCCTATGTCAGCTGGGATTGGCACCAGCACCCACCGCGACCCCCATGTGAAGTGGTAGAAGATGAATGAGTGAGTGAGTGAGTGAGTGAGTGAGTGAATGTATTTTACACATGCCTACATGTTTTCCAAAACATCTCTTACGGGCAAATGTATGTGCATTTTCTGACGACACCCTTGTGTTTTCTTTGTTTTTCTCCCCTAAATATGCACGTGTCAAACTATTGAGAGAGTCACTGTGTCATCATCACTGAAGAAAATAAACAATATGGACATTAAATTATATTAATATTAATAACTAGACAGTATCTCAGGTGTTATTCAATAATGACAGCTACAGATCCTTTTTTTGTTTTCCTTTCTTTTTCCTACTGCAAACACTAATCTCACTAAACAAGTAGCATCAGTGCCCATGATATGTTCAAATTCAGATTTGACAGGATAGCAAAAACAAAACAAAACTAAACAAAACAAAAACATCAGGTAGTCAATTATAGGAATGTAAACTATTCCTAAACTATGTTTAAACTGTATGATTTGAAGTGGCTGCTTCTCCCACAGATTACTGCACAGTTAATCAGCTTGTCACTATAAACCTCAAATGATTCCACTATTGTTTGGTAAATCTGTCTGTGTTTGATATTTGAGGTTCTCGACAGTATGATACTACAGCAAAACTAGATTTGCTTCCAAGGATTTTAGAAGCAGTCAGTTTATCTGCTGCCACTACTTGACAGAAAAAAAAAACAGGTCCTCACTCAGGAATAGGTGAGGTAACTGCAGTATGTTATGTTATGCCACATGTCCTTGCATGTTAAAGCCTTCAGTGGTTGGAATGTGTGCGACATATGGGCTTCCTTTATTATCTGTCTAAGCATGGTACAGTACACGCCAGCATTTGTTTGAGGTGTTGTGGGGTAGAACATGCATCCTCTAAATCACGCAAACAGCACATTAAGAGTATGAGCAGATGCTGCCAGGAAGATCTCAGTTCCTATTCTCTCTCCTCACGTGTTTATCTCAGTTAACCCCCTCTGAATCACCTGTATTCTCTTTTGTGATTTTTTTTGTCATATACCTCTCCCTGCTTAGCTGTTCCTATTTGTCCAATTGCCCTTCATCCTCTGTCCTTTTCTCAGTGACCTCCTTCTTCCTTCAACTCTTCGTGTTCTCCTTTGTTCTGTCACAGTGAGGGTAAGGCAGGCCATCTGTTGTCTTGTAATAAAGTAATGAAAGCAAAATGTGGTAAGCACAATTTTCAAAACCCTCTCTATAACTGGATGTTAAGTTGAAGTGATGCATAAGCAGAGGAGGATGTGAAGTGCTCAAGGTATTTTTCATACAATTTTAGTGTTAACAATAATATACATATATTTAGTGAATACTTTGAGCAGGGGGTTACAGCTCTTCATATCATAACAAGGATCAAACATAGGTTACAAAGTCCTTTAATTATGATCAATATGTAGAGGGTTTGGACACTTTGGTATCACATTAAACACACAGTGGGTGCTATAGTAATTTAATTCTAACAGCCACATTAAGAAAGACAAATGAAACGACAAGAAAGACCCGGCTTGCATGCTCATATCATGTTTCTCTGTTATATATTTCTCTTTTACATCAGTCTCTCTCATTTGTTTGTGTTAAATGGGGCCATCTCAGTTAAGTGAAGCCAATGTGTCCCAGCCTCCCTCCTCTTTACTTCTCACACTGTCTATTTATAAGGTAAACAAAGGCTTATCCCAGGATTATTTTCTGTATTTACACCACACGATGAACTTTTGCTCCATGTCTGCTCAGCACTTCACATGACTCAGTGAGCACAAACACATTATGCAGGAATGATATAATCCAGTAATGTCGACATTCCTGTTTCACATGGTTGGAGAGGTCAGTGGGAGAGACACAGACAAATCAACATAGTTAAAAAAGTGACGAATGGGAGAAAATTTAAGATTACTTCACCTTAACTAAAACCAGGTCACCAAACACAATAGGGGCAGTGTGAATCATTCTCATTGTTTCAGGGTTTCACAGTCACTG
Organism: Brachirus orientalis; assembly: GCA_016785285.1. Taxonomy (NCBI): domain Eukaryota; kingdom Metazoa; phylum Chordata; class Actinopteri; order Pleuronectiformes; family Soleidae; genus Brachirus; species Brachirus orientalis. Next base: position 3,206,193 of record JAFBJR010000367.1, on the reverse strand, counting down.
GTTACTTTACTGGTTACCACGATTAAATCTCAGTCCTGAACTTAACAAGTTCCTTAACATGAACAGGCGAAAAGCACTCAACAACCGAGAATGTCCTTGGATTTGCATTTTTCCATCTATCAACTGGGTTCAGCACCATGGAAAGAAAAATTAAGTGTTTTTAGGACCATGGGCAGCATCATTTGACAGTAAGGAGAGACACAGAAAATGTTTAAAGAGTTGTGACCAAATGATAAAAATTTCTTTTTATAGTTTCTATGTTGGTACAATAAGTAAATGTATGTATCTAAATGCCATACTGTACATCCAATCTGACTTACTAAAACATTATGCAAAAACCGGTTAAACCATTTTCATCCTAAGATTTATACAAACACAGTAACAGATGTAGTCGTAATGTGTGAATGATTTTTCAACATATGCGTGTAGGAGGATGGGTGGGTCGGTGGGTGGGTGCGTTCTTTTGGCTCTGTGTGTGTTATTAAGCACACAAAGTCAGTTAAATTTCTCTTCTATATCTATAAAGACCTGCTTTAACTCTGGTATCTTTCATCCCACTGTCCTCCCTTAAAGTCACCTTTACTCATTCTCTCTCTTTCTCTCTCTCTCTATCTCACTGTTCCTCCAAATGTTTGTGTCTAATGTTTATTCAAGAAACAACATTGTAAACCCCAGTCAGCACTTCTAAATTTCTCATGATTGAATTATTCAAAAAAGGTACACTACCAGTCAAAAGTTTGGACACACTTTCTCAAATAATTCAATGAGTTCACTTTTTGTGTCACACATGCCAGCACTATGTGTGTCTGAAAGTGCTTTTGTGTTTTAGGGTAAATGCAATGCTGCTATTTGGAGAAGGTGCAAAATGTGTTTTTATTATATTGTGATCAATATTCTGTGAATTATATGTGTCCTTTGTTGTCGGTTTGTACTCTCTGCAGCTGTTGTAGCTCTTAACAAAAATTTCCTGTGGGGACAATAAACTATAATTGATTTTATTTGGGTTTCATAGAGTAGCTCATTTATCTGCAGAAATAAAGTTAGACTCCAAATTCACCATACAAGTGATATCTGGGCTTCTGAGTAAAATGTAAATGAAGGTAGTGAGCTGAAGTAACACCTGCACTTAGGCCAATGTTGTCAGTTTTCCCAAGTGTGCACTGATGTTGACTAATGACTCAAAAGTTCTTTATCTGATACATGCAGTACATGTATTCATTTAGGACTAGCACTGCTGAATGCCTGTGCTGAACTGATTGGCTACAAGCGAATTATAACAGGGTTTCCTAAGTTTTTTGTGCAGGGAACCAGTTTTTAAAATTAAGAAATCACCGTAACCCAAATTCACGAAATGATGACCAGACACAAAGGCTTTTGCATGATGTAATGTAATATTTCTGATATTTTGAACGATTGTATTTTTCCTGATAATTTTTTTTCCAATTAATTTTTAGATTATATAATATTTGGTTATATACATAAAGATGGACTCTGAATCTTACTAACAATTGCTCAGGCAGGTTTATCAGCTGACTCACATTTTTTAACAACCCTGGACAGTATGTGAGATTATCAGAGATAAGATATTTTATGGATGTTTACTCTACTTCAGATTGGAGTCTAGCTATCAAATTGATTATGGTTGCGTTGTTGCTATTATCCCAACTGTGAAATCTCACTGTTTCACCATGTGAATCTCAGATTTCCCAGATGTTTTCATTTTATTTTGATCATAACTTCAAGACCAAAGAAGATAAAGTCCTTGCCCATGGGCTTACTAGTTGCAAGTTGTAGTTTTACAGTTTCACAAACATCCCACCAGATACAACAATGCGTCTTCTGAAAATCCTGAAGCATTCCCCGGTAATGCTGATTTTTTGAACAAACTGATTTTCTATTATGGTAGAGATATCACTGTAGAACTACTCTGCTCTGTTTAGCTGTAATTTCCATTTGTCTGGATACACGTGTGTGTTTGTGTCATGACTTTCTGTCATACTTATATTATTAAGTACTTATTACTTAATACATACTGTATAATATCATTGAGTTATTCAGAATGTTGAACATGTCCAATCAAAAAGGCCAAGCAGCCCCATGGGCTTCATTACTTTCATGTATCACTATAAAGCTTTACTCAATGTCTTTCTACAAGAGGCTTAAAAGAATCACACGACTGACTGATTTTCTTTTTCATACAAAAATTATAGCAACATTGCCGCCACGCTTCATGAGCCAGTGCTAATGCTGTTAATGCTCACCTTTGATTGTCCACTTGCCTAAATTGAGATGTAGGATGTGATGTGAGTGAATAAAAAAAAAGTGTGAGCCACCTGCAGTTAACATTTTGTTTACTCAGAACAACCATCTGAATGAACCACAGTGAGCAGTGCAGAAAACTGCTTTGAACATTCACACTGAGCTTTTCCTCATTTCCGGAGGTTTATTCAGCTCGACAATAGAGCTGCAGGCGCAACCCTTCATCATTCATTTCTAATGAAAATTTAACCTTTTTTTCACTGTAGTAATAGTTTTCACTCATGCCTGACTATGCTCTAAACCTCTTTTAACCCTTCTCTGTTTTGCAAAAAAGACACAATGGGTACTTTGTATCTGCCTTTGTTCAGTGCCACTGTATCTGCCTTTGTTCAGTGCCACTTAAATAATCTTGATTGCTGAAGTGATTGTGATCTCTGATATAATTTGATGTGTAACTCTCTATGACAGTGATACTCTTAAATTATGGCCTCACTGTGTGTGTGTGAGTGTACATGTCTTAAATAGGATGTGTGGATCAATTGTCACAAATAATGCAAGACCAGCATGTACTGTATGTATGTGTGTGTATCTAAGAGTGGAAAGTGTCTGTGTGTGTGTGTGTGTGCAAGTTCACACAGCAAGAAATACAAAAACACACACACACACAGATGTCTCGGTGTAATGTGTCCTGATTGTGTTGAGGTACAGCGATAGTGATATTCAGCAACCATGGATTAGTTGTGATTATGTCGGTGTTAATAACATTCTCATCTATAATAGTTCACATATCTGGTTGAGGAGCTAAGAGGTGAAGATGTACCAGAAGAAGAGCAAACAACAACAGTTTCCGTTTCCTTTTACTACACATTTAATAATATTACAAATGATGTGACCTTGCAGCAGAAGACAATGCATCACAAATAGCCACAGTGGTGAGACACACTTTATTCTTGAATTTGCTTGTTTTCATAAAACTTCTGTGTCGCATACACAGACACCTCACACGTGGACTGCATTAGAGGTCTACACACAAACGCGTGCATTTACACAACTATGGTCATACACAGACAAAGGCGCATACGCACACATGCAGCCCCTCCTCTCCGTCCTTTTGTCTTGTCACTTCAGGAGTCATCCTCTCTGTTTCCTAAAGCGTGAATCTCTTGCTGTACGAGTCCACTCATCATGTCTAACAGTGATTGATGCTCCACAACCTCCCAGAGGAGAGTCTGTGCATGCATGCGTGTGTGAGTACGTGTATTCCTGTGTTTGACCTTGAAATCACCCTCCATCCAAACAGCCTCCACGTTACCACCAGAGCAAACACCTCTCTATTCCTGCCTCCATCTCGACTGTTCTGACTGATAACTGATTAACATGGTGGACTGGGTCAGGGACCAGGTTGCGGAGCTGGGGATTGGTGGGGAGTAGGTGAGTCCTGTTCTGCACTGCCACAGACTGCTAATAAGCTGCTATATACCCTGTGGAGATGGTGGAACAAAGGGAGGAAAGGATAGAAGAAGAGGTGGGAGGAAATGATGAGGAGCATGGCAAGGACAAGACTGAGGAAAAGATGGATTTATGCTGGAATGGAGGTGTGACAGCATAAGGGAGACAGGAAGATAAAAGTAGAGAGAGAGAGAGAGAGAGAGAGAGAAGCAGCACATGGAGGGAGATGGAGGGAGCAGATGGCTCGGGAAGAGAATTGGGTGACATGAGTGTGACAAAGGAACAGAAATCTACATCACTGTATACAGCTGCTGTTGTGACACACGGAGAAGAACATGGCCCTCCTTTTAATGCTTTCACTGTCATCATCCATACAGTATGTCCACTCATCCGCTTGTCACTTAGGAAAGTTAGAAATCAGGCACGGATTACTTTTGTCATGATTTTCTCACCCTCTACCGCCCACACCTTTTTCCTACCACAGTTTTTGTTGCCTGATTTGTGGAGTCTGCCACAGCTGGACCTCTGTGTGACCCCCACAGAGAGAGAGAGAGAGAGAGAGGACATTATTTTCTAGCCGACTCTGAATAATTACACATCCACCTTCCACCTGCACTATCATCCTTTAGGAAGCTTGAAATGTAGGCCATTCTACTCGAAATAAGTCAGATGTGCTGAGGTGGTTTGCTCTCGCTTTTATGAATGACTCCTTCATTCTTAAAAAGAGCAGATTAAACTTTGAAAGCACTGACTTAACATAATAACAACTCTCTCTCAGCTGCACACTGGGTTGTTATATTAGCATTTGCGATCAGATACTGACAAACTGATTTGGCTGCTTCAAAGAAAGAACATGCAGGTGTTTTAAATCGTTTTAGCTCACATTCATTCATTCATTCATTCATTCATTCATTGTCGAGAGTCTGACCTCCAGCGTAACCACGTTCTGCATGTCACAGAAGAAACTGCATTAGCAACGTACACATGCAAACACCACACAGAAAGACTAACCCAGGGACTCCAGTCTGGAGTGTTCTTGCTATGAGGCATCGGTACTAACCACCACGCCATCATGCTGCCTCTTGAACATAGATTAAAACTGGAAAGCCTCCCACAATGAGAATATGTTTGTTCCTACACACAATGGAGTTAGACCTACTGTGATACAGTGCGTGGCGCTAATTATCCTTTCAGGTAAATTGAACAATTAAGGAAAAAGGAAGGTAATGAGGTGAGATAATTAAATGTGCACCAGTCAAATGCTAAATTATGGAAAGCAATGTTAAAAAAATACACGATGGAAATGTGAAATTTGTTTGTTTCCTGTTTAAATTTATAGAAGGCTACAATTACCTCATTGCCCTTTGACCCCTTGATGAATAAAATTCCATCATCATTTAGGTTTTTTTCATAGCACTATTTGAACATGCCCATATAGCAACAGCAGACTCCAGAGTCACTGCTGTGCTTTTTCCTGCTGTGTTAACTCACAATGTCTGCTGTTTAACACCCACTGTAACCATAATTAATTACACCTGTGCTTTCACCACAATGACACATCCAAATTTCTTTTGTACTGTTGGACAGAGTTTTGTAAACACGTCTACCTCCAGCGAAAGCTACCCTTAGAGCAATATGGACCCCTTTTTTGCACTTTATCACAAATAATTAACCTTCATAATTATTATTTCCTTCAGTTTGCAATGTATTGCTCAAAATTACACAATGAAATAGCTGAGAATAAACTTAAATTGAGACCCCAGTAAAAAAAAATCTAATTTTTTAAGAGACAAACAGAAATACAGCCAAATGTCACCATTTATCTCCTTGTCCCAATAAACCTTCGCCTTTATGGTGGTCATTGTCCCATTGCTGATTTAGATTTAGGTTTTCACTAAGTGATGGCGGAGGACCTTCACAGTTGACCTTTCGACTTTTTACAGCAGCTTTGTTCCACTTCTGTGCCCTCATAAGCCATTAATCAGAGCCAACGACATAAAAGAAACATCTACAGGGTTCGAAACTGTCTGAAAATCATCACATGGCACAGACTGGACTCGGTGACATGTCAGTGACATGTCAGTGACAGTAGAAATGCGCATCACCCCAGCTCTGAAACACCTCAACTGGCTCCCCATCTGACAAAGAATCAATACAAAATCCTCCTCACCTCCTGCAAAGCCATGTATGATCTTGCCACCTATACTGCCACACCAACTTCCTGTGCCTCTACACTCCCACTTGAAATCTATTTTCTGAAGACACCAACCTCCACCCCCCCCACTAACTCTAAGCATTGGACCCTGGAGGAAAAAGCCTCCTACGTGCTCCCCCCTTTACACTCCCTCATAGTCATGCTTTAAAACCCCCCTAAAACACATGTTTTAAGGTGTTTTACAATTTATTTAAACTAAAATCTGTATAAGCTGCTTTGTCATTTCGTCTGTGTGTTGCCTTTGGTTAGCTCTTGAAGCACTGTATAAATAGAATGTTATAAAATAAAAATAATGATTATTATTGTTATTATATTGTGTTATTATTTATATGACCTTTACTTGCTGAGAGAAAGTTGTAACCATTTATTCCAGCTTTCTGCCATTGTTTTTCATGAGGTGTGTTACGGTCACCAGCCCAAATGCTGAGGTCAGAGATCAGGAAAAAATGAAGGTTAAGTGACATGGGTTTATTCACTATACATCCATTCTTTCACTACTCTAATTTATTTTTTACACTGCACTGCAAAACAAAGCTTCAAGTTGTTCTGTTTTAAAAAAATTAAAATTTAAAATTTGACTTTTAACACATTTCAAAAATATTCCAGCAAGGGAAGTGACATCATATGCCATGGTCAGGTTGATGACATTTGCAACATGGGAGTCAGTGTGTTATTAATGGAGACAGACTCGGGGAAGTCTTACCACCGCAGGCGGTACTACAAAACACACATGGGCCACACGGCTGTGCCAAGCTGACACGTACACACACAACACACACAACACGCATTCATGACTTTTGACTAATTTATGTAACATAAATATCCAAAGATTCTGAGTTTAATTCAATATATGTTGTTGATTTGTGTACGTACATGAGTCAAACATTCTTTAAATCAATTGAATTATTCTATTCAAGACGATGGGTCTTTTCATTTTGGTTACCATCTAACGACATGATGACTCATCTCTGCTATTACTTTCAGGGCATGCCCCCTACGAGACATGGGAGAAGAAGGAAATATTCCGCACTACTAGTTGGCCAGTCAGTTGTCTTCTTTTCATCTTCTTGAGAGTATTCTTTACTACTAGATCATGATTACTCATTAGCGTTTGCTGCATGTTCTGACACTGAAAATCTCCCTGTAAATCCCAAATGCACAGGGGAACCAACCAGGCAAGACAACAATTCCCATGATTCCATGCTGCTTCCTGACCTCATCAAACTAGGCACAAAACTGCCGTGATATCATTTTAAATGTGACACAAGCTAGTGTACTGAATCATTAGAATCAATTAATTAACAAGAATAGCTCAGTAGTCCTGTGATTTTCCTACTGTGACCTGACAAAATAGCTGAGTGCACACTGGATCTACTTGGATAACTATAATTGTAAGCCTAAATACAAACTAAACTAATACTACACCTAATATTAATCTAACTAAATCCATTTGCCTCAGTGGCTCATATTGCATCACCAAAACTTTCTCATTTTTTCATGCTTGACATTTCTCTCATTCTGCAGCCAGCACATGTAAAGCTGGCTAGTGACATTTAACACACATGGAGGAAGAGATAAAGGAAGACATAACCCCAGATATAAAGGTAAGAAATGGGAGGAAAAGGTTTCAATGTGTTTTGCTTTTGTGCATAAATGCAAACTGAGTTTAGCTTTGTGGAAATACCTTCTCTCCTGCTCCCTTTCTTCATTTTCCCCTCCTCCTCCTCCTCCTCCTCCTCCTCCCCTCAGACATCAGCTCATGCACAGTGGCCAAAGTCGGCCCTTCTTTGCTCCCCATAATGCATTGGGATGGCTATGTAAGCGCTCATGCCATGTGCAGAGACATTCTCTCTGCAACAAGCTGAGATTAATATCACCATGTCACAAGGGAACAGTTTTCTTTGTTTGTCTTTCTCCTGATGATCTCATTCTCTCACCATTCTTCACCATCTCTTTTCTTTTTCTCGCCACCTCTAGGTTATCTCTCTGTCACTTTCTGCATCCTTCTCCTCCCTGCACGCTGTGCCTTCTCTCACTATCTTGTCATCTGTCCTTCTGTGATTTATTCATTGTCTTTTTCTTTCAGCTTCCCACTCTTTCCCTGCCACACATGCACAAACAGGACCGCCTCCATGTACACTAAATATGTCGTGTTATAAAAAAAATGAACGCTGTCCCACTCTTCCAGCACGACTGCTGCAGGTCAGTGCAACATTTGCAGAGGTCAGATTATATATATATTATATTTGTTTGCAGTTACACACTGTACATGGGGAACAACAGGCACGAGTGAGATGCATGGGCATTTTCTTGATTGTTTTTTGTCAAACCAACAAATCAACCTTTATAATCCCTCAATTAACCGATTTGGATTAAAAAAAAGTGCAATAAAGTAATGTATTAAATTTACTTGAGTACAAGTTTGGGGGCTTCATATTTTATTTGAGTATTTCAGATAATGCCGCGTTATATTTTAGGTAATGCCAGCGATCTATATGTGATCCCTTGTCAGATTTTAAATGTCTGGTGGGTTAATTAGTTATTAGTTTGAGGGACAGTGGGGGCAAATGTGTCAAATACATGTTCCGTTGCATGTGTAACAGAGCTAGTACTTCGGTCATGTGGTCTGACAGTTACAGTTGTAACGATACAAACACCATTAGGATTCCAGAGCCGACATACTCCGAGCTCTCTGAGGATCACTACATGAGGAGACGCCTGGAGTCACATCATTACCTCTGAATCACTGGCCTCTTCTGCTCTGAGTTGAGTATTAATGTGTAAAAAATGAGGATAAGTCATAACATGGACAGAATGGCCATCGTTACAGCACATATGTGAACCATTTCCAAGTGTGAACACAAGGATGCTTTCAAATCGGCAATTATCTAGATTACAACTGGTCGGAGATCAGTTTAATGTGACGTTTAAAGTGATGCATTAGTTTGTCCTTGTGTTGTGGATCTGTAACTGACAGGCTTGAATTGTGGCAGTGTGGCTGAACATATGGCAAAAGTGTATAAATGATGACTTGACTGCCCACTGAGTTAAATTATGCTTAATATTTGTGGATAAGTTGGTCAATGAAAGAGATGTTTATGAGTGATAGTTGAGTGTGAGTGTGTGTGTGAGGCAGTGACAGAGAGAATGGGAGCACTCTTCTCCTCTCCTCTCACATGCAGCAGTACACTGGCAGCGGTACAGTATGACTTTAGTTTCATGACAATCATACCTTCGTAGCTTCTCCAAGTCTCTTTCTCCTTCTCTCCATCTCTGTCGCTCTCTCTCACACACACACACACACACACTTCAGCAGCCTTTTAACGATGCTCAAGCTTACTAATACTACCACAGACCTTACATACAACCCATTAAACATTTATTGTCTACAATGTAGAGTCAAGGAGGTACAGAGTAATAAGCTGTTGAGTTGTTTTTATTGCTAAAACTACAAAAACAAAAAAAAATGGTTAGACAAGAAAAAGTCAAAGGTCTGTTTTCATCTGTGATTTTTATCTGTGTGAACGCTTTCTCCAATATTAAGATATAACTTATTCTTCTCCTCTTTAGGACCTTTTCTGGCACTGTCCTTGTCCTCATGGAGACCAAAACTGGTCCTAATGAGGCGACCTAATTTCTGATAAATAAAATAAGTTTAGGGGTAGGATGTGAATTGTGGTTAGGTTAAGGTTCCGGTTAACATCAAATAGGTATGGTTAATGTTAGGGATAAAAATCTGGTTAGGCTGTCCAAATGAACGGAAGTCAATGCAGCGAAGAATAACTGCGCAAACGTGTGCGCGCTGTGGACTGGAAAAGGAGACAGAATATTTACTGTTTGTGTCACACTCACGTGTGTGCGTGCATATGCATTCACTAAAGACTTCCGCATTGCTTGGTGAGATATACATACGTATGCTAATCAGATATGTTATAACATTGCTTTTCTTAACATGGGCACACATGCACACACACACCATCAATTAAATCACAGCAGGAGCAACCTTTGCAGGCACAGGGAAAGGTCGTTATTAAAGACATATTCCCTTCTGTTAGTTCACATTGTTTCACTTGTAAAGCTGTGATAATAAATCCGTCACATCCTGCGGAAAGCTGGCACCTTTAATCTCCCTATAACTGTGTATTTTCCAGTCTGTGACAATATAATGGCTGAAGGACTAAACCTTATGCTGCGCGATGTAGTTCTCCCCCCCCCCCTCTCAAATTTAACACGGTGGGGATGAAAACAATCTGTGTTCATCCTTTGTGGAGATACAAGGTTTCTCCCCAATCTGATACGATCTTCAAGCTTGTAACTGCTAGACCAAGCTTGTACAAGATTAAAGGTTTGATTAAAGAAAATTGCTCTGGTTGAGAGGGAACATGACAGGACAGATGTTCAGATTCTCAGTGTGAGAGCAAAGAAAATAATGTGACTGGACAGTTAGATGATAAATACCACATGGCATTTGTATCACACTGAGCTGCATCCCCATCATAAGGCACAGTTGTGTGTATAACTTTAGTTCTGTAAGTTTTACATGATGAATCATACACTTTTAAATCACAAGGTCAAACAGAATTAACCTGAGGCAAAAAAGAAACACAATGGGTATTTTTTTTTTGTATATTACCAATGAGTTATTCACTCAAATGATTACAATACATTGTTAAATACAAGCACTAATAAACTAAAATGTCACTATGTGTTATTTGTTGATTTTGTGTGTGTCCTGCATAATGTTTAGTAAAACCAGTAGTTATTGGCAGTTTTAAAAGGTTCCTGTATCCTGTGCAAGTTTCAAAGCAGGCTACAGATATTGGCTCAAACTGACCTACAGGGAGCGCTACAGTGCCAAGAAATGTAGCAGTGTGCCAACGATGAAAGGGAAGAAGCAGCTAAAACTGTTTCAACAGCTTAAACTCATCTTTGAGGGAGGAGAAATTACAGTCTGAGTGTGAGGTTTAGTAAGTAAAATATATGAGTTTTGTTTATTTAAAAGTAAAATCCTTGGGGGAAACCGCAAAGGTTAAAGTAAACTTTTAATGTCTACCTCTGGAACTAAATAATTTTATTTTAGGAGTAATAACCCAATGGCAACATAAGGAACATACAGGGTCAAACTTAAGGTGACTTTTTTATTCACTGTTTGCAATTTATGACAGTTATAGAAATATCCTACCTACAAGCATCTTCTACCTTTATAGTCAGCACAAGCACTACACTTGGAAACCATCTGGAAACAATCTGGAAACCACAGAGTCTTCAGTGAGAAGAGTTACGCCTCATTATAACGGAATAACAGAGCTAAAATGGAGACCAATCCCTCCCAGTTGCTTCCACAGCAGTAATAGTATCAGTGAGCCTGCAACAGTCAGGCTAATCCTGGCCATTTAATGTATAGCCACACACTGCACCTCACTCAGGGGCTTAGTACCGGCTCATATCAGTACTGACACACAGATAATCCCAGACACACAGACACACACAGACACACACTCTTCACATCCATGGAAATTCTCATTCTCCCTTTGAACTGCTTCACCGTTCATTGCTCCTTACACAGAAAAGGTCACCCTCTGCTTGCTCTGACAGCAGTGCTAAGAAGAATAAAGAAAGGTTCTTAGATCTTTTGAATACAGACACACACACACACGCACACACACACAAAACAATTACTGAACACAGCCAAATTTGAACATGCCACACATTCCATCTCACCCATTCACACAGCTTTATTTTTAAGGTCAAATGCTTAAGAATGTGTCGACCCATACTGGTTAACCCTTTGAATGGCTTGAGGCAGAGGAGGTGACACACAACATAGAGTCTCTCTCAGTATCTCTGATATACTGTATGTGGATCAACAAACACACACAAAGTGTACGCAATGACAATGTCTGGCCTATGCGCACCATCATTTGTCTCAATTAAGCTGCAATTCCTATCTCACCATTCAACACAATGGCTGTCATTGCTCTTTCTCCATCTCTCATTCTTTCTCTCTCTGTGAGTATGTTCTTGTATTTGTTACCTCTGTAGGAGCTTTTCTGGCATAAACAATGACCTTGTCAGGACCTTCATGGTCCCAATGAGGCAGAACCTCATTTCTAGGGAACTGGTGTAGTTTAGGATTTGAATTGTAGTTAGGGATAATAGTGTGTGGTCGTCTGATTGAAAAGTGGAAGTCTGTGCCGTGTCCTAAGAAGAATAGTGCAAATCTTGCACATGTGTGTGTCCTGTCATGACTGCTTGATGCGTGGGGCTGCAGAAGCAGGTCTGGTATCCTTCAAATAACTTATAGAAAATAGTCCAAACATTACACTGAATCAATGTTTAACCCAGCGCAGAATACATGTACAATACACAAACTACACAGATCCCTGAAGATACTCTGCTCCCTATATATGCTGTATACATTTGTCAGCAAAAATGTCCTGTACATCAACTGCTTGGGGCTATACTGTAAGCTATGACTGTAAGAAGAAATTAACTTCACCCTAGCACAGTCATTCCGCAGAGATCCTTGAAACCCTTTACATTCCAGATGGCAGTCTGACCCAGTTTATGAATTTATAAATCTCTCTATTTCATTATACTGTAGGGATAAAATCTTTACAGATTTTAGGAATAAAGATAAATAGGAATAATCTATAGGAATAAAGGCAAAGCTCCTTTTCTGACCTTAAAGGGGAAAGTGACAGCAATTAAACAAAACAATACTACAGTAAATACAAAACAAAGTATATGCATAGAAATATAGTAAACACACAGTATGAAAAGTATAGTCCCAATTATCCTTTTGTTTCCGTCTCTCAGAATGTGTCTGCTTGTTTGTCATAGTCCCACTCACTGTTTTGACGACTCCCTAAAGTTTTACTATGCCGCTTGTGATTTTCATCAGTTTAGCAGCAGATGTGTAGAACTGCAAAACTAAGATGAGTAGAACAGGACCGTTATTATTATACGTTTATATTTTGCCTGTTTGGTTTTCTAGTACAATGTGGTGTTCTATTTTATTTCTATGGAAATATCAAGTTTATTGTACTAACTAATATTGTTTTTTCCTGTGTTTTTCTCACTGTAGTTGCATCATGCTGCCCCCAAGGTTTTGTCCCTGTAACCTTAAAAAAAAGTTGGCTTTCAACTCACTATAACTCAACTACTTGAACTAAAACCACCAAAAGGAACATCAGGTCTATTTGTTTTACCTGTGTGATCATCTCAGGGTGACGTAAGTTCAGATGAAGAATGAGGGATCAGACAGCTCTGTCTACTGACACTCTGTCAGTAGACAGAGCTTTAGGGAATGAAAGAAGGGAGAGGGGGAGATAAAAGGGGAGCGTGTCAGGAGATGTGCATAAAAAAGTGGGGAGAGTGACAGAGGGAGACCTCGAGGGAAGCAGAGCTGTGAGTAGAAAGAGGCCAGAAGATAAGAGATTGGTGGCTTATGAGGGGGAACTGGATAGAGGAAGGCTGAGACGGGAAAGAGGCTGTAAAGCTTGTGATGCACAGTCCAATTATTAGCCAGATTTGCAACAGATTTACACACTGTGACAATCAGTGGAACATCTGATATTTATATTATATCTGTGTATATATATGCTGCAGTAATGTTTAGTTTTTTTATGTAGTATCTGATGCATCTGACATTCTTGATGGTGGTGTACCTGTATCTGCATATTGGTATGTGTGCATACATGTGCGTGTCTGTCATGGACATTGTTAAGGGTTTACTTGTCATTGAAGTGACAATTTAACTTTCCTTTGTTTGTTTATACACTGGATATTAGTTATATATGGTGCATTTCCTGTTTTACGTTTGATGTTCCTTGTGTATTTGCTCTTAATTTATTCTGTGTATGCATCATGTGTGAATGTGTGTGTGTGCGTGTGTGTGTGTGGTCTCTGTATCTGCTGGTGTGATATCTTCACACAAGTCCATTACCATGCTCAGAGACAGAAAAAAAGTTTGTGTATTACAAAGAGAATAGGAGACTCACTTGTAGTGTGAAAGTCTAAAGCATTACATTAAAATGGATGGTTAATATTTCAACAGTCAATAGTTTGAGAGGATGATTGGTGGCAAAAGAGAAAGAGAGAGGGTAGACAAAGAGAGAAGAGGAGAAGTTTGAAGTTGATACAGGTGAAGGAAATTAAGACTCGCATTCCTTTTCTGGTTGTCAGACAATAAGACATTATTTCAAAGCTCAGCTGAAGGTTGAGAGAAAGGAACAAACATCAAATAGAAAAAGCAGGAGAGAATACACAAAGGTCTATAACATTCAAATTTTAATAAAAAGATGGAATGGGAGGAGGAGGAGATGAAAAGTGCTGGATTGAGAGAATGGGGTTAACATTCTGGAATCTCTCCTTTAATAGCAATAGTGCAGTGCACCTTTGCCGCTTAATTTTCTCTGGCAATAAAACCATATCAGTGGGTAAGTCAAACAACTGTCTGTGTGGCTGTTGTTTGTTTACAGTTACACTGACACATATGAATATTGGCATTGTATCACACACTGGCATCTGTGCTGATGTAGTACATCTTCCAAGTCTGATTCAACACATGCCCATGAAATGTGCGAGACTGCAATATTGAGTCAGTCAGATGAGGGCAGTGGCCGACAGTCAATCAAAGGCTACAGTGTGATCAGAAAGCCAGCGAGGTCATTTCTGACTGTATGTCAGTAATTCAGACCAAAGTAAAAATGCAGCTGCATTAAAGGCCCAATGTGTACGTATTTTGGCAGAAATTGAATACACTACCCATTAGTATGTTTTTAAAAGTTTATTATTACTTTAAAAGAGAAACTTAGATATTCATAGCTTCAGAATTAATTATACTGTGTGTAGGCAAGGGCCTTGTCTGACAGAGGCAGCCATCTTGTCCTGTCATGTTTCTAAAGAAACACAAAAGGACAAACCAGCTAGAATGTGCACTTAACATTTTAAAGGGGAACCTTAGGATGAAAACAAAAAAGTAAAATAGCAAAAGGAAAGGCCAGAAAAATTTGATTGTGAACACGTGGACTTTTTTTTTACCTTCCTAGGTAAGGAAATATAGGGGTGAGTGAATTATTCTTTTGTTTGTTTCACCACCAAATGTCACTATTTCATACACACTGGACCTCTAAGGAACATGCTAAGCCCCTGGTGTATGTTCATGCTTGTGGGCATGTTTCTAATGCTTTCTCTCTCTCTCACAAACACACACAATATAATAACATAATCTTAAGGCATGTTTGCTCTTTTCCCCTTTCTCTCCCATATTTTCTCTCTCTCTCTCTCAGTCTGGTGGTGATGTCAGTGCAGATATAATTGGCACTGGCCCCATGTGGCACTGTAGTGACACTCATAGGAAATCAAGGGTGCACAGATGTAAACAAACACTCAATCACACTCCACCACAAACACACACACACACACACACACACACACACACACACACACACACACACACACACACTCACACACTAACTTCCAGCCTACAATACGTTTCACTTAACACTCATCCTGCATGCTCCCATGATACTCATTTCCTTGTTTTGATTTCAATGTCGCACTGATGCTATTTCCCTCCACTGCACTTTCTCTGCATCAAACACACAACCCTCCTTCCCTCTCTCTCTCTCTTTCCTCCTGCCCCTCTTCTCCCACTTCTCTCCATCTCAGCATCCCTTCTTCCCTCTCTACTCTGATGTTTTTATTTCCCTCTGCCTCCTTTCTCTCTGTCTCTTGCAGGCCAGCAACATGCAAATTATGCCCCACAAATGCAAATCCTTTCCTGTACCAGAGGAGACCTCCAGTGGACACCGCTCAGCTCAGATACAGACCCACCAACCCATCCATGCTTTTCTCACAATAACAGAAGAGCATCATTTGTTTGAAGGTTAGCTGTATTTAAATTACGGTTTCAAAAATGGATGTCTTGTTTTTGTGCAGTTGTACTACATTTAATTAGTTTGAACTTTGATCAGATACACCCTATGAAACCATCAAATCAATCAGCCAATGGTTACAATGACTTCATGACATCACAATATTTGAATTTAAATGCAATTATGGGAGGGTTTCTATTTTTCCAGAAGATAAATGAATAACAGACATAAGCAAGGACACAAAGTGTTGGTCATGTGAAAGTTTTCTTTCTAACATGAAACATTCTGCTTTTATGAAATCAGAAGCTCACAGCGTTACTACTTAGCTTCTGCATTCTGAGTGAAACCTATTAAGTCTCAAAAGTGTTGTCCCACTAAGCCTCAGTTCTTGTTTACACTGTTTTAACACCCGCTTAGTCCTCAGCAGCTCCTACACTATACTTGTCTTGCATTATTCATGTATGTGAGTGTGTGGGCTCATCTGTCTTTCATCCATCCAGCATTCTTGAAGTTGACTTGGATTGATGTTTTCCAGTCTAATGTGATTCAAAGCAACGCCAGCTGAAGGGGGAAAAAAATAAATAAATAAATTCCCCAGCCTCTGTCCATGGTGCTGAAAGTGCCTGACTGCAATTATAAAGCAAAAAATGAAGGATTTCTGTTTGGCAGTTGGTGCCACAATTGGACACGTTAGACAAAAACATTAACTTCTTTCGCAACTTTATCAAACTTTCCCAGTAGGTGTCGTGCTCAGGTGACACAAGCAATTGTTTTGAACACAACCATCTGCATAGCATGTGTATGTTTGAGTGTACATGAGCAGGTTTCTATTTATTTTGTCTAGTTTCATTTTTCTACCCTTTCACTCACCCTTTCATTCGTGTCTCTTTTTCTCACTTTACTCTCTGTTACTCTCTCAAACACACTGTCCTCTCTTTAGCTTATTTCACACATTTTTTTTTAAATGTGGATCAAACTGCTAAAAAAAAGGGTGATTAACAATAGGGCTAAGCGATTTTGAAAAAAAATATATCTAATTGTGATTAATTTGAAACTGAAATTGCCATTGAGATATGATAGGGAATGGTTCGTTTTTACATAATTATTTTCATTTTCATTTGAATAACATTTAAAATGATTACTCTGTGAATATGATGTGTATAGGTCAGGGCAATGTTTAATCTAAAAAGTAATTTGAGACACATTTTCAAGAACTTTTGACAAAATTTCAATTAAATGTTGAGCCCTAATTAACACAGTTACCATTGTCAGTGGTTGTTCTACCCTCTGGTTTTTTTTTTTTTCCCACTCGTGTCACCCATGCATGAGAAGTGACAATTAACAAAATGTGTCATTGAAATAAGGAACTAACAGCATCAACACAATGGAACACGGTTAAAATGTTATACTGAGTGGGATCCAAAGTTGTAAAAAGTAAGGTTAGTAAGAACAAGGTTACAAAAAGTGGTCTTGCATCCCAACTCATAACAATCTGAGCTGAAGACAAAAAGACCTGTGTGTATTGCGTTTTGAGTTATTTCAGAGGGGAATGAATATCAAACACACTCCCATAGGTTTTCGACTAGTGGGAATGCACTATTTTTGATTCTGTCAGTCTCCACAGTCTCCTTGGTGTTATTTGAGATGGCCACACCCATCATCACCCTTTTATCTCCTGTCTTTCGCTACTTCACTTACTCTTTCTTCCTCTTCTGTGGCCTCACTTCCTGTCCCCCCCACTAGCCCTAACAGTCTTTTTGTCAAACACAATCTCTTGCCTTCTCTTTCGATGATTTTGTCATTGTTACTGTCATATGACCACAATCATTTCCTCCCTCCTGGCTATTCTCTCTCTCAACATCTTACCACTTTTATGCCTTAGTTCATACAGCTTTTTATGTGGTATTAAAAATACATCTGCCATGGAAATGAGTGCAGGAGAGAAGAGGAAGTCACATCATTCTGTTCCCAGAGAGGAAACATGAGAATTTGGCTGCCATCTTAATTAGCGAAAAATGTCAGAACTTGTTCAGTCTATTTTCATCCTTATCAGTTCAAGTCTCTCACTGCTCTCTAAGTTGTGCGGCTACAGCCTGTAGCTGCATGTCAAAGAGCACCGAGGTCAGCACCTGGACGAATGAACAAGATAAGTTAAGGACCATTGTGTCAGGGTACATAATTCAATAATATACTAAATGTCAGTCTTATCTTCAAAACCTACTTTAAAGGATGGTATATGGTAACACCATATATAGTACCATATAATATATGGCATATATGTACAACAATAAACATCATTATCATTGTTATTATTATTAACTATTATACAAATGAAATCCTTAAAAAGAAATCAGAAGATGTTAAGGAAAATTGGCTGAATAAAACAATATAGTATAGTAAATAAAATATATATTAAAAAAAAAAAAGAAGGATAAATAAAGAAGGAAACAGTGGATGAAGTGGCAGTTGAAAGAAATTGTATAAAATCAATGTAACCAAAAAGTGAAGCAGGTTAAAACATAAATAATGGAAAAATAAGAAACAGGAATCCAATTAAAAGACGAACTAAAAAGGTAGGTTTTGAGTCTGTTTTAAAAAAGTATCAACACTGTTCTGCCCTCAGGTCTGTGGATGTTTGTTCTAACATTTGGGATAGTTAAAAGGCGACTACCAGGGAGACCTGAGGGTTCTTGAGGACTGATGAACAAAATCAAATCCACAAGATACATCTATTAAGTGCTTTAAAACTCCGTATAATGAAATTCATTGATTCACAAACAAACAAGGAGCCAATGTAGGGACTTTAATATTGGTTTTATATCTGAACTGAAGTTGACATATACAGTGCTTAACAAATATATTAGGCTACAATCAAAAGGAATAGGCCCTAAAATTGATCCATGTTGAGTTTAATCTGTATCTTAGTTAAACATATTCACTTATGTTGACAAAAATATACATCAGTAAGATAAGAATTATTAGAAAACAGTATCAGTGAAACCAATCATGTCAACAGAATTGCATGATTGCTATCAAAAGCAGCACTGAGGTCAAGGAGCACCAGTGTGTATTTATTCTCCTCATCTCCATCTTCATCAGATAGATAGATAGATAGATAGATAGATAGATAGATAGATAGATAGATAGATAGATAGATAGATAGATAGATAGATAGATAGATAGATAGATAGATAGATAGATAGATAGTCTGGGGGATTAAATGTGTTAAATTAAGAAGTGATTGTGTTTATATGATGACCAGGATGGCTTAATCCCATCATATTAACTGTTAACCTGCACATACATGTACACTCACCTTTTCCTTTATTTAATACCTCTTTCATTTATCTCCACCATTTTGTGCTTAGGATTTGTTTCTCACTGACTTACAACTGCAGGCATGTTTTTTTGTTTTGTTTTACTGATTCATTTGATTAAAAAACTACTTTAATATGCAAAATACCAAAACAATGCTATCATACTGATTTAGATACAGTATGTACTGAACACACATTTTAATGGTTCATGGTTATATAATGATGTCAAGACCACATAACGAGAAAACAAAGTAGGTGAAAATTAGGGATGTAATAGCAGGGGAGGAATTGGAGAGAGCAAGGAAAGCAATGCAGAAAAACAGAGTGCTAATAAGCACAGCATTGGGTGAAAAAAGAGGCAATTTAACGTGTTAATTGCATTGGTGGGAGGATGAAAGTAAGGGGAAAGCTTGAACTGTCTCCGTACTTCTGTATGTGTGGATAAATGCTGCATGTGTGAAATAAAACAAAGCAACATTTTTACACATGAATAATTGATTAATATACATGGAATATATGGATATGGAAAATTCCTGTTGTCTACAGCCTGCATGTGCTTCTGTTATCATAAATGTTGGCAATTGGCTCTCTGGAAATGTCTGATGAGGAGCTGGAGCTTAAATTGTTTACCATAAGGTTCATATACACCATAGAAACAGGTCGACCTGGCAACAGATATGACTGCACGGAAGGACAGCTCACATTCTTTTTACTGTGCCTAATGACGAGGATAGAAATGTGAGGCATCAGGGACTTTTGTCCTTGAAAACATGCCATCACTCTTGTCACAAATGAGCCCCCAGGAAATACGGTATGCCCACTAATTTGAGTCTCAATGCACTTAATATGCACAGGGTTATGTTGAGAAAGTGTGTGTGTGGGTGTGTGTGTGTGTGTATTGGGGGTGTTATAAGTGTGTCTGGAGAAAAAGGGAGACAGATGGGTCACACAGTGCTGCCTCTCTGGTTTTGGAGCTGGAGCACGGCTAATTACATCTTGATTAAAAATGACCTGTCTGTCCCTGCACCTCCTCGTCCATGGATGACACACATGCGTTTATGTGTGCGTTCATGCATATGACTGAGAGACACCATGAGTGTGCAAGTGAGACCTATATGTGTGTATGTAATTGTGTCAGTATAAGTGGGCGTGACAAGAAGAGCACTGGTTGGTGAATTTATGCACATTTTCTAGTCCTGAAGGAGTCTCTCAGTGGATATTACGGTTTATTAAAGCACAGTTCTCTCCATTAATCCTCCTCCTTGTTTCTGAGTTGCCCTCACTTTGGACAGTCACTCGGAGACAGAGAGTCCTGACTAGGTTATACTTGTGCAGGGAAAACAATGGTTTGAACAATGAAAGTTCAATTGTATTACTTTTTTGTGTAACACATTGAGAGAGAATAAAAATAAGCAGAAAGAAATTAAGCAGATCGTAATAGTTATGCTACAGTAATTGATACATGTTTAGTTGTACATTAAATTCATTGTTAAACAGATCATATAAAGTTAGGTCGAAAAGATGAAATTGTTAACTTGTTTGGATAAACAGTTGAAATAGTAAAGTAACACTTAGATATGCAGTATATGAATTGACGAAATTCTAGTTATCTTTTCAAGTAATAGCGGATAATTACAGAAAATAATGCGCTGTAAATGTTAATTTACTCCACAAATATTCACCTGAATTACAGGCTACACTTGATACTGCAAATAAAGAAAACATTACATTTCAATGCACTCTGGTTGATAGCTTCATTTACTTGTGGAAAAAATTTCAAAACCAGCCGAGTTTGTTTGAATGTAAACGTGTATGCACAGACATGCAGTATACTGAGACTGACCATTGTTGGAGCGTATCACCCGAGCAGAGATGCCGTTGGTCCCCAAAGGATGATGAACCCCAGTTCCGTCCACTGCTCCTGCCTCTCCTGGCTGCTTTAAAAGCTCTGTCAGAGTCCTGGAGAAAGAAAACACACACATTTACAACAATCTGTAAAAGAGGACATAACTTAGATCAATATGAGTGTCATGGACACACACATTGTTCTAACATACAGTAAGGAAGACACAAATAGTACCATGTCACACAAATGGGAAATGAAAACAAGACAAAGAGGACTGACATGCAAGTGTTAGATGTGAGGAGAAAGAGTTGGGTGCAGAATAAGAAAGATGAAAAAAAAAGTTAAAAATTTCAATAAAATAATATGAAAAAAAAAAAAAAACATTTTCCAGAATTCACTATCATTGAACATATTCATAGAGCCTTCATCTTAATACATGAGTAAATGTCCATGTTCACAAAGACAAACCCAGACAAAAATATTATCTATGGGTATTATATTATCTAGATGTTTGCCAGCTGGGTGCATCAATCACATATTCTTCCTCTTACCATTTTTTTTTATCTAAAGCTTTTGAAGAAGTTCTGATGCCTCCAAAAACTGTAACTCAAGCAGGAAATTATGTTCCAGCATACGAAGTTAACTCTTCAGAAGTACACAGACTGCAGCAGGAAACAAGGACTGGAGCTGCACTTTGTTTCAGATAAATGGAAGCTTGTATTATTCCACTTAAATGTTTAAAAACCTCACTCCTTCCGTATCTCAGAACATACTGTGTGGTTGCAAGGAGCCACAGTAAAAAGGTTGAGGAGAAGCTCCACTGCTTGCAGGAAATTCATTATTTTTATAGCTACTGACATTAGACTAATGCTGTAAACCAGCTAACAAGCAGCAGTTACATATTAATTCATTGTCTACCACTTTACCCTCCACACGAGGATCAGTCCCAGCTGACATAGTCACTCTCATATTCACCTACAGTCAATTTAGAATGTTCAGTTAACCTCTGCAGGAAACCCACGCTCACACTGGGGAAAACATGCAAAGTCCACACAGAAAAGCCCTCAGTCAAACCGGGATCAAGCTGCGGTTAGATAAAGGAAATTTGAACAACTGAAACCCACTGTATAAATAAACGGCTTCTCATGCTTAACACGTACTCAACTGCACTGCTCCCTGGAAGAACAACGTGACCCTTAAAGGAGCTGCAGCACTCTTACAACACAGTTATAATAGCAGACTACAGAAAATCATAATAAATTAAATAATAATAATTAGAGTCACCTTATCTCTCGCTCCATTTTGATTAAATTTCACTATACCAGTGTCTGAAGTATATGTGAGGAAGAGGAAGACGATGAGAGAGCAAATTATCTTAATGGGAATAAATCCGCCTCTTGTGAAAAGTCTGTGGCTGACTTTGCTTGGCCTATTTACACCACTACGTGATAATAGTGTTACTTGGAGAGCTCTATATTTTCTCAGGTGTTACTTGATGTAAAAAAGTTTGAGACCCACAGGTTTCACATAACAACTCTGAGGTTGGACAGGTTTCCAGCCTACAGAGGTTAAATACCTGGAATTTTATAAACCAGAGATGAAGTGAGGAAACGCTAACATGGATCACGCAGTCAGCCACGGGGAAAACAATGTAGACACAGAGAGTCATGGGGAGATGACACACTTAATCAGAAGTATGCCAACTAATTTGGTAATAGTTTAAATGTAACATATGTCTGTTTATATGTAAAAGTTAGGCCCTATAGATTTAAAGGCACTTTTGTTGTAGGTTTGAGTGACAAAATTATTATGTAATCATTTATGGTTGAAAATTTGTGTTTTGACCTGTTTTCATTAACATCATTCAGTATAAGTCTGTCCCCCTGTACATCCTGTTAAGGACTGAGGACAAAATAGTTTTTTTTTATTCATGGTTTCAGCCAAGGTGATCTAATTTGTTTCATGCAATGATGCATCACTGCCAGATGAGTGATCACAGTTTAGCTACAGTAAATGTCCCAGTTGGAGAACAACTGATATTAATGCCTCTTTTACTGTCAGCCACCAGATTCTCCCTCCTTTTTTTTTTTTTCTTTTCAACAAAACCAAAAAGACTCTGTGCTCAATACATTCTGCAGCCATCACTCACAGTCCATTCATTATGAGTTAAAATTGGTAAACACAACCTGTTACAAAAAAAAGAAAAAAAAAGAAAAAAGAAAATTCAAGTCCATTTTATGCAATATATTGTATATGTACTAGTACTTTACATGTATTATCTTTAGGCTAGTTTCCTTGACCCTTGATAGATTCAAATTCAAAGCACATGGGTCCCAACTGTACAAATTCTATGTTCCCAGGCTTAATCAAAATTAGATTTAGCGAATTTCACACCCACCCACTACTGTGTAGCCTGTATAAATACAGATCCTAAGACTAGAAAGCTCTCTGGGAGCATCAACATCTGATCCACCACTGCTCAGTTTCCCACAATATCAATATCAACAATTGTTTTAAAAAACCCTAAATCTGGATCCATGTCCCAATCGTCACCAAAATTTCTTTCAGGGGGCATGACCTTCATCCCCATAAAATATCGGTAGAATCCACCCTTAACTTTTTGAGTTACACTACTCAGACACACACAGACAATCACAATAAATAAATAAATAAATAAATAAATAAATAAAAACTCCTCGTTCAAATGCTGCTCATATAAAAAGTTTTATTCTGTTTCCTCTGTTGCCCAGTCTCTAATTAGTTCTATAAACTTTCCAGTATTTGCACACATTAACACAGACTAAAAGTAAAGGCTCAGCATCAACATGTCATCATTGACAAGGAAATTACAGCTGCATTGTCAACAAATCAGCTGTGACCTGAGAGCTGCAATCAAGAGGCCCATGAATATTTCCTCACTGTTAATCTCGCTGTTGAAACCTTGGCACAACCTTCTAAAATGCAATAGAACACTTGTATTTTTATAGGCCCACTGTGAAATAACTGCCTGTGGTCATGAAACAGCAAGAATAAAAACATAAACACCAGCACGATATAATTAAACCCCCAACAGTAGACCTTCAAAATAAGTATCCACCATGGTAAAGCTGGTAATTTCTGAGTTTTTGAGTGATTTCTGGTGTAAAACTGTAACTGCTATGATGAGTTTTGGCATTAGGCCATATGGTCGTCATAACAATCATCATCATGTGGAGCATAAGTAAACCCACGCTAACAGTTGTATTATGTGTGTTTGAGGATGTCTTTAAATGGTCTTTCATGCTATAAATTTAAAATGTGACACAAACTGGTATGAAAAAGTACAAGCAAGCAGGAAAAATATGAAATCAAACTATTACTTCTTTAATACTCCCTTGGCAAGTTTCTTACTCCAAAGGTGCCTTTAAGCAATATTCAGCTGCTTCAGTGGAGCTGCAGAGCGACAAGCCCGTCATTCGTGCTTGTACCCTGGGCAGTTCCCTGGTGTCATTAAGAAGCAAGGGGTTCCTGAAAAGCTTTCAGCTCAGCAAAACCTCCCCTGGATAAGTTAATGTTGGGAAAATGTTTATTTGAATTTAGAATACTGCTGGGATACAGAGGTCATATATTCTTTAAAAAAAATGAAATTTGCTAAAACTGTAAATCATCCAAAATGTAGTTTATTCTCATAGCAAAACCACAAAGTTTATGATTTGACAAGTATTTTAAAAGTAGAGCAGTGGCTTTAAACAGGACCTGCAAAAACAATACAAAAATGTTTCTATAGTCTGGATGTACAAAGAACACATGGACTATAGCCACACATGCATCTCAATTGACCTTTGCATTCTCTAACCAATCAATTTTCTCTCCCTTATCCCATTTATATCTGTCCACATCCACTCCACTACTTCATTTGTCTTCCACTCTCCCCCATCTCATTCTCAATGGTAATAAAGTGAGCTGAGGCTGTACATCACTCTGTCTCACTGGGGCTCCCTTGTTTACTTGCTAGAATGTAACAGGTTAAGAATTTGTTAATTCATTAACCAACAACATTGTTCTCTCATCTGTACGTCATTCCTCTGGAAGTCTGCTAGAATGGAGCAGCTTCTTAGCTGCATCTTTGCCACGACATACTGTACATACTGTACATACCAACAGAGAACTGTGCAGCAACTGCCAAGGTGTTGCTGCTTGTGGATTGGTCCTAAAACAGACATTATATATATATATATATATACTGTATGTGTGTGTGTGTATGTGTATGTATACACACACATGTATATATATATATATATATATTTTTATTTTTTTTTTTCTTTCAAGCAACCACTTTGCATACAATGTTTAAGAATTTAGGAAAACACTTGCTTCTATTTTTTATTGTTATTCATCATCAAGTATTAACTCAACTCATTTAGTTAACAATAAAAGAAAATGCGTCTTTCAAACCCTATTTGTTATTTTACCATTTTTCTCTATCAATATGTCAACCCTTTGTTTTCTTGTGCAGTCAGATATGCCTCTTTTCTCATCACTGTCTTTGTCTTCCTTCCTTCCTTCCTTTCTTTCTATTTCCCATCCTTCCTTTCCTTTCTTTGGAAAACAGTTGCTAACTTGCAATGTTAATATATACTTTTATTTAATTCTTTTCTCTGAAACACAAAGCTGAAAGCCTAAAATATAAAAAATTGCATTCCAAAAATGTAAGAAGTGTTTAAAGAGTACGATCCTTTCAGTTTACAGTGTATGCTAAGAAAAAACCCTTAATTCATGCACCCTGAATAGGAGGAAGCTAAATGGAACTTGGCCATCATTAACTTGATTTTTCTATTGTGACCTGTCAAAATGGCTGCTGTGCAAAGGACCCATTTAAAGAAAACAAACAATGCAATGCAATGAACAAAACGTCAAATGTGAAGAAAGAGATTCACTTGCTCTAAAATGTGTTAAGCACAGACCAATGACTGTGAATGACATTAAATCTATCAGTACAATATAACTAGTTATGAGATTTGATTATAAAATTCACTCAAAGTGGAATTCTGGGATTTTTTAAATCTGAGCCATGATTTTATGAACTGGTCCAGGAGATTGGTTTGGTTGGCAGCTGTAACACAGTAATGGCTACAGTGTAATCCTATGGGTTATTTGTTATATTCTACATTATGTCCACTGAAAGTGCTTGTTTTTGCCAAGAAATGGCTCGAAAAAAAAAAAAAGCTCAAAAAAAAAAAAAAAAAACAACTGAGTGAATGTTTCACTGTCTGAAAATTACAAGCCACTGAGTAACACGTGAAATTTATTAAGTCCATATGATAATTTTATGTCGATGATTGGACAATTTTATGTAATAAATGACATGTTTTTTTGGTAAGTGTTGTGGCTCAGGTTGAGCTTTAGACTGGAGAAGTCAGGAAGAGTTTTTCTGTCAGTGTGTTACAAACAGTGGAGATCGATGTTGTTTCAGACCAAGTTCATCCTAAGACTTGTTTTGACCTTGTAGGGTGAGAAAACACAAAACACATAAAAGGCCCTCCCCAGTTTCCTCCAAAATGTAACTTGACAAAACATAAAAAGCGAGCAGCCATGATGCTGGTCCAACTAATAAAAGTGACAAATGAAAAAACCTTGAGTCCAAGCATGAGTGCATTTTCCTCTGAAGCTGTTTAATATGTGCAGTAATTGCTTTAAAAGGAATTAGACATTTACCTCTGTGGAATATTTTCAGTCGTGCACAATTAGAGATCATTCAGACATCCACAGCAAAAACAATTGGCCTCTTAAACTGCAATGATATACAGTCACCATGAAGCTTCCTAACATGTGGTGCTTGATTAGATTTTGATATTTTAACTGTGTCTTTATTAAGTCCTCCTCTCTTATTTAAAATACACAAAAGCAGAAAAGGAAGTTACTAACGCAAAAGAAATGTCTAAAAACAAATTGTTTAAATGAGATTTTACACAAGGTGATGCAATGCTCCTTTAGACATTTTTGACAGGCTCAGTTTTACAGGCATAATAGTTCATGAATGTGAGTGTTGGAATGTGTTGGAACACAAAGTTCAAAGATTGGTTATGGCAGCTCATTTTAAGTGTACTGTCAATTTAGGTATTTTGAAGAAGAGGAAAGTGATGAATATTGACTTCACTGATGAATTAGTGCAGTGGAAATGAGATTGTACTGAGTTTGTACAAGGTTAATTATTTGTCCATTCTTTAGATTGTTGGTGTTTGTTAACTACTTGTTTCGAAAGACACATCTTACTTACAATAATTAAACAGACAGGGTGATAGAAGTCCAGCAGATGACCTTCACTAATTCACTCACCTATTTAGCTGAATCCAAGTCTGTACATGTAATGTAAAGTTGTATTATTTAAAGCTCCAGTACGGCACCTTCATCGCCCCTTGTGGACTTCTGAGTAATTGTCAAAAAACTGACTGACAGAGGGAAAGAAAGAGAGACAGAAACAGAGCTGTCTACAGCGCTTCAGTAAATAATATGTTGTTTATCTGTCTTTCACTGTAGTTTTACTTGTCCTGACTAAATTGAGAAAACTGGTGCAAACCCAGGCAGACTGGCACATGCAGGCACTTAATCAGACATTTAGGGGAAGTTAGGGAAGTGCTGTTGGCTTAGCGTGCATTAAAAAAAAAACTGTGAGATAGAATAAGACATATTTTCTCTTAAG
This sequence comes from Brachirus orientalis, assembly GCA_016785285.1. Classification (NCBI taxonomy): domain Eukaryota; kingdom Metazoa; phylum Chordata; class Actinopteri; order Pleuronectiformes; family Soleidae; genus Brachirus; species Brachirus orientalis. The sequence continues at coordinate 3,178,547 of JAFBJR010000367.1, read as the reverse complement.
TCCTAAGAAGTTTATTTTTACCAGTAGACTCCAACTTTTTGTGAGTGCTGCTGTATGAAACTTTGTGCCTCCTCCGTGTCGCTTGCTTAGTCATTACGTAAATGAATCACTCAGGATTGTCGCCACAAACAGGGAAACAATGAAATAATCTGCTGTACTGAGGAAACAAAGAGAGTCGTGTGACTGATTGTGTGAATGTAACCGACATTTATTTTAAAGTTATGCATTACATCTTTTTTTTGGGCTGATTGGTCCAAACAATTCCACAAAACTCCATTTTTATGGTCAAATTTTATGTTAATATGACCAACTGTGAAACCAAATGAGTACAACTATCATGTTTTGTTGTTTGTGTAGCACAACGGATCTGTGGCACAGTCCTGGTTGTATAACTAAATGTGAGTTTTGACTGTCTACTTTTTTATGCTAAAAATAAAATGAGAAACAAACAAAACATATTTGGTTGTTCTCCACACATACACACAAGCACACTTACTCTCCCGGGTCTATAACACAATATTTTGTAGCTGAATCACTTCACTGTCACAGCAGGTTAGTTTACATTACAAGGCTCCCAGCAGAAGTTTCCAGAGCAAATGTGCACAGGCAAACAACCTCGCTATTTTTAAACAGTGACGGCGTATAATTGTGTGTAATGCTGCTTTTTTGCCACCTACAGTTGTGCCACCCAACCAAAACAAAAATACAGATCCTGCTCACACACACTTGCACATGATTGCCAAACAGACGCTGATCATCTGTACAAATGCTCACAGTTTCTGGTCTCCTCCAGTTGGGCCTAGAGGGAGTTCATGATGCCACAAAGGAATGACTCACCCTTTAATTCTAATTTGGGGGGGGGGGATTCAGAGAGTTATATGACCATGCAATGACTGTCTTTCTTTCACATATTTCACTGTTTATTATAAATCAAAATGATTACAAAACTATATTATGACCAGGTGATCTGATCATCTTCCTACTAAGTGTAGGTAGGTAACAGTACATACTTCGCTTGAGTGTTTTTTTTTTGGTGTTTTAGCAATACTATAATGATCATAAAGTGTAATTATTTGTCAATCACTTTATTGGAACACATCTCGAAATTATGAGAAATGAGTATGCAGTTTTAAAACAACACCGTTTTCAGGAAATAAAACAGCTTCTACAGGTTAAGGTTCCAAGTATTTAGTGTGACCTACTGTTACACTTGTATTATAGCACGACCCTGGCTCTCTTACACCTGGAATGGAACCTCAGTAAGTGTTAATTAGTAAAACCTGTGTTTGTTCCTCCATTTCAAGTGCTGTGAAGAAAACCTGTTATACCAGGTTTATTCAAAACATGCTAAAGTATTACATACACATACTGTATGCATTAAACTCATTTGCTACACTTTGATACTATATAAGCCCAACTTTCAGTCACATCATTCCAACCTAAATGCCAATGATCACAGAATTTGACAGACACAAAAACAACTGTTGGTGACCAAAGACTTTTACACAGTGCAGCAAAAAAAAACCAAAAAAAAAAAACCACATCACTAAAACAGGATTAAAAAGGATTTTCATTCTACTCATTAAAACACATCTGTTGTAACGTTCTTTTCTGCTGCTTTTTTGAAGTGTGTGATTATAATACAAATTGAGCTACAAAGTTCATAGTTCTTGTTTCAAAACCGTTGCCTCTGAAAGGGATGATTGAACCAGCATGTGAAAAAAGCCTTTGTGAGTAGGATGAGAAGCCAAAAATTATATATTCAGATGTGTGTGAGTGAGTGTGTGTGTGTTCCCCTGCACACGCATGAGTGCATGCATGCTGGGTTTATCGGTCTTCTCTCGCATCCTCCTTCTCCTTTGTGTGACTCAAAAACTGAGGCCTCCCTGTGTCAAGACGCAACAACACACGCGCACAAAAGACACGTGCACACAGACACGCACACATGCCTAGATGCACACAAACACTGATACGATGGGCTAAATGGGCACTCTAGTGGCACAAGAGGAGGGTTGCATTATCTCAGAGGGGGTATGTTAGACTAGTCACTCTGACACATAAACATCCTTCACACTGAAACACACACACACAACAGACAGGCAGCTGCCAGATAGTGCACCCTCGTAGGCTTGGTACAGAGCCTAGGTCTGTCCCTGCCATACTCCTATTAGAGCTGACAGCTGCCAAATAATGTCCGCTGGCATTGTCGAGTGCCTACCATGCCAAAGTCTGCTTTGCTTAGTCTTTCATTGTATGTGATTGCATGAGTATAATCTAATTTATCAATGAATCTAGACTGGAGAAAAAAATGGTGTCCATAATATAGATAATAACATAAATTAAGGCCACAGCCAGCATTAAGGATTATTCACATATCAACAGTTCTGTAAATGTGAGTTTTGATTATAAAAAGTGCTCGTCTTTGTCACTATCATTTGGTACATAATATTATGAAAGCCAACAGTCGACAGTTGGACACTGTTAAACATCAGACGAAATGGGTCAAATATTTTCTCTTACAGTCAGCCAAAAAAAATAAACACCTAACGATGCACATTTTAGTGACACTGTTTACATGGATAGTTTTAAGTGACCATGACTTACAGTTTACCAAGATTTTAACCAAGCTCTTGATTTCATTTTACAAATTGCAAATTAATTTGAACTTTCATTAAATAATGTTTCAAGGCACTATATGAAAATGAGAATATATTTTCATTTTCACAAACACACACATACACAAATAACCCCACTTATATGTTTTATTGGTAACAATAAATGGACTATTCTTGTTAATTTCTTGTTTTGTTTCTAATAAAGATAAAGTGAAAATGACACAATGGTCCAAATCCTATTTCTTATTATTTAACCCCTTGCTGTTTGTCACTTAGAGATTTATTACAAAACGCTGTGGTTAAAATCATTATCATTATAGCTGACTTTCATCATAACTAAATTTCTGGCATCATAAAATGTTGGTTTAAATGCTAAAATGTGTGTGTTGTTAACTCACTTGACCGGCTTCCTGTGTGTGTCGAATGGTGTATTTTAAATAATCTTACTAGTGTATGAAGCACTAAATGGTCTTGGACCTAGAGATATCTCTAATCTACTTGTACACAGAGAAAAGAAACAAACAGAGCGGTAGAAATCTGCTAATATTGATGCCTCATTGGTGCTTGAAAATATAACTAAGATAATGGATGGGTTTTTTTTTTGTTTGTTTGTTTTTGACTCATCATTTCAGTTCTAATTTAAGGTATTGATACACATGGTATGAGCAATTAACAGGCAACCAGACAAGAAAAAATTCAAAGCCAGCATGTTGGAAGGAGAACGGACCAGTCGCTGGCAGAATCTCATTGCGAAGGCTGTGGCACTGCTGAAGATGATGACACACAAAAATACCATATGTCAACCTCTGAGTCACTGCCTGCACTCATTATTCTGGGCTGTCTTTATTTTAGAAACAACACAGAGAGAGAGAGAGGAGAGAGATTCATTCCCCTCAAGGGGTTTGTTCTCAAACATTCATCGGTGTGACGCACACAAAGTCCATGCATGAGTACACCTACACGCACACAGTCCCACAAATCTGCTCAATATCTATCACCCTGTGAGGCCTTTAATATTATTGATGACACTCAGTATAGTCGGATCTCACCATCATCCATCATTAAACTGAGATAGACAGAAAGGTATTGATCTGTTTTATTAGATATCTGTTACTGTCAAAACTGCTCGAACCGCTCTCTGTGGGATCGAGTGGGAGAGGTCGTTAGAGGTCATCAAAGTGGACAGAATACAGATTTTATACAACTATGAAGTATACCCTAACATTATTAAAATCAGCAAGTGGCTGTTTTTACTGAAGTTTTCTTTACTCTCTCTTGTAGTCTATATTTTGTCTTCGATATAGATGTTGAAATCTGTTGTTGAGCGAAGTATCACAACTTTTCCCTGGATTCTAATTAATCCAGGCTGTTATGGATGCAGCCTCGTGAACCCAGTAAACAACTTATAATGTGTTTTAATCAGAACAAAAATCATTAACTGATCATTAACTGATCAAAAATCATTAACTGATTACTGTACATGTGTTTGACTGTTGCACATTATCTCATCTTAAGCTACTATTGCCGTTTTGCAATTCAAATGAATGGACTTCGATTTCATTATTAGGTCGATGTGGTGGCAAAAATCTGGCCGTAAGATACATATTCCAATACATTAAGATTTCTATACCTCAAAACATTCCAATTTAACCAAAGCTCTGATTGTAAAAACATGCTATATGCATAAACAATTTTCAGTTTTCTTTGTCTAGTGAAATTAGTGGAACAAAGAAAAGACAAACAAATGGCTGAAGGTCTGCAGCCAACTAGAAATCTTAGGTAGCCTGGGTGAACTCAGCCATCTCCAATAAGGCTTAAATACAACACAACACTACTGTAGGGTATGATTACTCAATTAATTGATTACTATCAGATTACTAAATGAATCGTCAACATGTTTTTCAGCTTCTTAAATGTGAATATTTTCTGCTTTTTTTGCTCTATAATAAAGTGCTACGAAATCATTAAAAACGAATATTTTAAACAGGACATTCAAGAACATCATCAATTCCAGGTTTCAAAAACAAAACGCTAATGAACATTTTTCAACATTTGACTTGACTTTTTACGGACCAAACAATTATTCGAGTAATTGAGACGACAGATTAACAGATTAACAGATTAATAGATTATAAAATAATCGTTAGTTGCGGCCCTAAAACCACTAAGCCCTAAACCACTGTCAATAATATTTCTGATATATAAATCCAGTTCTGACACAGACTCACACCATGAAAGACTGTGATATTTAAGTGCATTTCGCACATTTCCATCAATTACTACACTACTTTTTAATTCCCTACTGATTATCCTTCGAGGGAGCTTGAGTTAATTTCAGCTGACATTGGATAAGAGGCAAGGATCACCCTGGACAGGTCATAATCCTAACACAGGGCACCTATACAGAGACACACACACATTCACACCAACAATGAACCTCAATCTGCATGTGTTCAGATGAAAGACTAAGGAAACCCCGCATGCGCACAGGGAGAAGATACAAATTGTTCTGTGAAGATCTATTTTTTTTTTTTTTATAGTTTTTAGAGTGATTTATTCTAAAACGAAAAAGGGACATTTCTTTTCTTCTTGGGTCTTAGTAAATAAAAAGCTTGATTTCTATTTCCAACATTTGCTTCTCATTCCTTACTGTAGTTTTGATGATTATTTATTGGCATAAATATACATGCAGTAATAATAAATAATAAACAGAATAAACAGAAAGCACAGCTGAACGAGACAGCAACAGAGATCTGAGTGGCAAAAGTCAAAGCGAAATGTGAATTGGCTGTGAAAGAGACAAAGATCAGGAACTACAGGACAGAAAAATGAAGCATGAGCTGATCAACAAAGTGAGACAAACATGGAGGAGACCATCAAGCTGCTGACACTTCAAGCTCAGCACCTCAGCTAATCATTCTGATGTCGACTAATGACCTCAATAGAAAAATGATTACCACAATGCTCCCTTCATCATCCTACAAGTGATAGATTATCTCATTGATATTACTTCTATGTCTCATCCTCAGCAGATCGAGGATGAATCAATCTGTGAAAATGAGCCATTTCCATAATTTATCCACATCATTTCCTTATTTCAAAGTGAGTTTCCCTCAACCAAAACACATAATTTAGAGTTTTTTGTTATAACATAATAAGGTTTTGTGTCATCTTGATATAACACAAAATCTCTCACATTATGTCACAGTAATACCTTTTTATTTTTCTGGTGTGGCAGCAGTGCATTTCTGTACACTGCAGCTTTAGAGTAAGAGGCAAAACATGGCAGAGGAGAGAAACATCTTAAGGAGAGAGAGAGAAGAGGAAAAAGAGAGTAGGATCGTTTTCTGCTTCATTTCGCTCAGGTGCTGCGGCTAAATTGCACAGCGATATTTAAAACACACTGAATAATTCATTTTGACTCGTTTACCGCATTTTTCGGGTCTTTCAGCGAGCTTCCACTGCACATGTTCACACTGAAATGATTATAATGATAAAAATACAGTTCACCAGTCAGTACTTTGCAGTACAATAGTTCATACCATGAAATGCAGTGCAACAGAAATGGGAGCGTTTGGCTCACATACATTCACACATGCACAGATAATCCCTTTATACTGCATTAAGCTAAAAGTTCAGCCTTGTTCACGGACATCAAAGGTGTGTGTAACGTGTGTCACGGGGTTTACATACACACGCACATACACGCACATACAGAGAGAGAGAGAGAGAGAGAGAGAGAGAGAGAGAGAGAGAGGAAGGACACTCTGGCAGTATATTAATGTATTAGCAATTCTCTCAGCCAAGTTCTGTGCCTTGTTCTTTTCATGGTTCTGAGGACACCGCATTGACTTCCATTCATTTGGACAGCCAAGCCAAAGAATTATACCTAACCTTAACCATGACCATTTAGATCCTAACCCCAACCTTCACCTCACCTTAATTCAAATCTGAGGCCTAAATTTAACCACTTCCTCAGAAATGAGGTTCTGCTTCATTAGAACTAGGTTTTAATCTCCATGAGGACTACTGGTCCTGACAAGATCATTGTTTATGCCAGAAAGGGTCCGCACACACACACACACACACACATATAATGAGTGTGAGCTTGGCATTTTTCTCCATCACATGACTGATTGTGTACTTACAGGATGGATCACATCACTGACTCTAATCTATCAACCTGTCTGGCCTGACTACTTTTAATTCCATCCGTTCTGACCTCCTCCTCCTCCTCACTCTCTTTCTTTCTCTCCATTATTGGGCCTCTCTACCTTTATTCAATCACTGAACCTCTCTCTCTCTTCTTCCCCATCATCTTCTACATACTCAGAGGTGCCGACTTAGTCCATTTCACTTTTGACCACTGTCATACATTCATTCACAAAATCTACTCTTCATTCATCCTTTTTTTCTTCTACAACTGATTTTCACTAAGATTAAATAGCTTACTGTAGCATACATACCGTTTGAAAACAAAAATACAATATGTGCTCTAAAACATTTTGGTGTGATTTAAACTATATATATTTCTTTCCCAAAATGTTTTTTTCTTCTTGCCAGACTACTGTATCTTTTCCACTTTTTGAGCCTTTAAAAAAAGAAAAGGTTTTCCCCACTATCTTAATGCACGGCCACACAGTTGGTGTAGTGGTTAGCACTCTTGCCTTTGCAGCAAGAAGACCCGGGTCAGAACAAGGGCCTTTCTGGGTGGAGTTTGCATGTTCTCCCTGCCCTGTGTGTGCGTAGGTTTTCTCCGAGGTTCTCTGGCTTCCTCCCACAGTCCAAAACAGTGCAGATTTGGGGATTAGGCAAATTTGGATTACTCAAAATTGCCCATAGGTGTGAATGTGAGAGTGGTTGTCTGTGATGGACTGGCCACCTGTCCAGAGTGTATCCCCTATGTCAGCTGGGATTGGCATCAGCACCCCCCGCGACCCTCATGTGGAGGGTAGAAGATCTTAATGTACAGCTGACAATAACAATGATTCATGCTCATTTGATAGTCCCAAACTGGATATTTCTTATTATAAAAATGAAAATTACTCTAATATTCAGTCACTCCCTGCTCATATCGTCAGTGGCTCAGTGAAGGGGATGGAGAGACACAGATTATTCGTGTGATGGTATGAAAAATTAACTCCCTTGAGTTGTCTGGTTTTATTCAAATGCCAATTACTCAGTCTCTTTCACCAGTTAATCTAAAAATGCTTTCAACACCAAGTTGGCCATTTTGCTCAAATTCACACTCTCTTTCTACTGTGCCTCTCAGTCTGTTTTCCTGCCTTATCCGTTTCTCTTTGTAATGACTCCAACTATCTTTGCACCCCTCCCTTTTTCACTGACTTAATGTCCATCCCACTTTCTCCTCTCCTGCTCTCTTTTGTCTATTGGTCTCTCCTTATCTCTGCTGCCTCTCTCACCCCCCCTCCCCTCCCCGTTACGTGTACTGTTTAGCTGCGCTTAGCTTCACCTGTCAGCTTGGATTAGGGCTGTGGCGCAGCAACATGACAAACTGCCCTCTGATTCACATAAACACACATATACAGTATAAGCACACACACTTGTAGCATCTTCTCAGAATCCCCTTTTCAACCCCTTTACCCTTCACCCACTTTCCCACTTCTCATTTTGTCTGGCTTATTTGCTTTGTGTTTGTGCACATACCAGTTCCCTGCGAGCCTGTCTCTGTACCAACAATATAAAAAAAATTATTTTGCCAACTGGATGACAGGTCAACACCAATCTCCTCCATGTGTTCCTGACTGATTACGTAAGTGCAAACCAAGTAAGTGACAATGAATCACTGGGCTTAGCAGCAGATCTACTGTAAAGTATCTCAGAGTTGACAACTGCATAGTTGAGAGAAGAAAAGGTCTGCTTTTGTTATTATATAACAACATAAGTCATTGCACAAAAGGGACTGTAGTTCATGTTTTGATAGGAAATAAGTGGGCACTCCACAAATGTTGTGAAATGCCCATCTTTCTTTTTTATATAATAATTATTGCCAGTGAATAAGCAAATGGTTTGACACAACACACAGAAAAAAAAAATCTAAATCACATTACAACCAGTTGCAATATCCAGTTTGAAAGACACTGCATTTAGTGATACAAATATAAATCATATTGCAATCATAATATCCTTCAAACATAATTATAGGCTGCAGCTGTCGAATATTTTGCTAATAGAGTATTCTATCGAATATTCCATCAATTCATCGAGTAATTGGATAAAACATACTTTTATCCTATTCCTCCTATTACCTTCGCTTTGCTGCGTTTGCTCATTTTCGCTGTATTTACTGTTTTCGGTCCCGGCGTCTGCCATTCTGTGCTGCTAAACTGTCCACGCACGTTCCCCAAAGCCCGCTCCATCTTCTTCCACTTTGTAGGGGACGCATAGCCTGTGACGTAAGCACGTTGTATCACACTAAAAATAATCCGTGCGAAACGTGAGCTTTAAATTTATTTAAACGAGGCTTCGAGGCAAAGAAAATTCCTCGATCATTTTTTGAAATCGAGTTACTCGAGTTACTCGAGGAATCGTTGCAGCCCTACATAATTACAATTTGATTTTCTGACCATATCATGCAGCTTTAAACACAACACGTAACAAAAAAGACCCAGGTCCAAACGTGGGCCTTTCTGCATGGAGTTTCCATGTTCTCCTTATGTGTGCATGGGTTTTCTCCGGGTTCTCTGGTTTCCTCCCGCAGTCTACAAACATGGTTTGAGGTTAATTGGACATAGAATAAAATGAATGAATGAAATTTACATTAACCTAAGAACATGTTTATATCTACAGAATGGCCAGGATGTATTTATAGGCAGGGGAACAATCCCTTACATGCTGTTTGTTGCTTACCCTTCGTTCTAATGGAATCACATTGCACAGCTATGTAGGGAGAACAGGCATTAACTAGTCATTTAAAAAAGGATCCTATAGCTCTCAGAGAAAAGACGGGCCATACATCCATTTAATTACTGAAGATACTAAATTGAGGTAAGCTGGTGGGATTTAATTTGAGATAAATAGAGGAGCACAACAAACATGCTCACTGAAAGAATGTGAACAGTAAATTGGTTAATTGCAGTATATGTTCCATGCTTTTGTGCTTGTGCAGGTGAATGCCTTTGCACACACCAATGAACCTGCAGTACACACAGACATGAACAGAAAGGCTGTGGTCTCCTCAAACATCAAACAGAGACGTATTTAAATTCCATAAATAATGGAAAATGCATGGATTCATTGCTTATCTGGTATCGCTCGCATTTGAATGACTGATACAGTGGAACCTGCCCATAGCAGAGGTGAGGTGTTTCTGACCTCCAGGTCATAAACCACACTTGAGAATTTGTTCAACCATGTGCACGTTCAAAAATTGAAAGCAGCAAAAAACACAAATACATAAACAGCTTAGTCAAATGAAACATAGAATGATTCTTCTGTGATTTTAAATGAAAAAAGAAGATGCAGATTGGTGTGAATTCCAAAAGAAATTGATAAAACAGAGTAACAGACTGTGTGCCTAGTTTGTGGAGACACGCTTGCTGCGATGAGAAATGTCAAGAATCATTACAGCTGCAAACATGCTGCGAAACTGGATGAGTCACAAGGACGAATGTGGTTGGATAATGTCAGTGCTCACTGTTGGAGTTTGGTGCCCAAAAAGTAGGTTTCGTAACACCACGCTGATAGGAACAGGAAAAGGTTGGTGGTAAGGAGCTAAATGCTAATAGGACAATTTGTGTAAAAGCCTCATTTCTGCAGGTTGCAGCTTTGAGAATCAGACAGAGAGAAAATATTCCAAAGCATATGTTTTTCTCAACAGGGAATCACTGAGCCAATTACTCATTTAAATTATATAGGAAAAACACAGGAGGAAACACAGTAAACAAATGCTGACCAATGCTTTCCTTGTTTTTTTGGCTTAAAGCAGCTGTGAGTGGTTCCTTAGCTCAAGAAATCCAGCCAGTGCATTGAAGAGGCTGGTGTCAAATGTGTCATAGAATTGAATGCAAAGTAAAAATTAATTTAAATTAACATTGCTTTTTAAAAAAATAACATTTCCGCACCCATGGCTTACAGATATGATAGTAACAGTGATCAACTGCCTCATGAAAAAAACGTAAGACAAAAGATATCTAATAGAACTGGTCTCTCCTTACAACAGACCATGCAACACCACCGTATGTAGTAAGTTTACATTGTTCTTTTTGGAGATTGTCATACATGAATGCATTACGTTTCAAGCTACTTCTGCAGGCCCTTGCATGTTTTTTTTTTAATATTTCAGCTTCTCCCTGTCTAGGGGTGGGTGCCGCAGTGGATGATCTGCCACACACATGATTGCCCTCATGGATGACAAGCATGTCAGCCCTTGACCTGGTGGGAACTTGAACTGGCAACCTTCTGGTCCAAAGCTAATTTCCCTTTCCACTTGGCCATAGGGGGCCCAGGCCCTCACATGTTTACACTGTCTTTAAGGTTTCGGAATCACCACAGTGTGTAATGTCCATCCCTACCTGTTCTGCCAACTGTGCATGCGTGTGAGCATGTGCAATGTGAGTGCATGTGCTTGCTGTGCACCATATGATATCTTCTCACACTGCCATGGCTCACTGAATTATTTTGCCAGACTGTTCCTGCTCTGCTTGTGTTGTGGGACTGTTGCAGTGTGCGACTATTGCTTCCACCCCTTCACAGCAGCAGGTAGGTTATAAGAGTTGACAGTGATACTTGGACCATTTGGATTTCAAACTGGATCAGAGCCTGTCAGGGAATTCATGGGATAAATATAATTTTGTCAAATACGGGGAAATATGCATAAGCAAACAAATGACCATACAATGCTCTACCTGTTGTGATCAGTTTCACCCATATGTGTTTTCCATTATCCATTTTAAAAATAGCAAAAAATTCTGTGGAAATACTGCAATAAAAGTGCTATTTTCCAAACCACATTTGCAAAATCTAGTGTTTAAAATCCATATAATCAAGAAACACTCATATGCATGTATGAAAACAAATGCATGTAGTCATCAAATCCACACATCTACACATGTACAAACACTGAATGCACTCTAAAGATAAGGTAATAAAAAGTTAGTGGTGTGCAGAGGCACCATTTTAATATACAGCGGAAAACTATAGATCCCTGTGACACATGGATACGCTATGAGAGTTTCTTCTTGCTGACCTGCAGTGTTGTAAGTGTGATGCAGGAGTTTCTCTCCTTTGTTGTTATTCTCTTTCAAGTATTGGGGGCTGTGAAGAGGACAGAAGCACCTCTTGAAACAACCTTTTTTTAAAAGCAACAGAGAAGGAGAAGGAGAAGGAGAAGACAAGCCAGCAAGTACGAGAGGAGCCTGAAGAGACGGTTTCAGGCTTAAAAAGCATTTTCAGTTTGCCGGATTGACAATGCAACAAGAGACTGAATATTTGATACATACCAATACAAAATACAATTAATCCTCATTCAAACGCACAAGTGACAATGAAACTGTCACTTGTGCGTTTACAAGAGAAATATGGCCACATGAGAGTTCATCAAGGAAGAGTGTGTCTGTTGAATAGAATGTATATCATGTAGCTGCGAAGCACTGTGGGCCACTGAAGCACTTGTCTGAATCGGTCTGGCTTTCCTGTCAAGACACCAAAAATATGATTTTGAAAACTGCCTAAAGTGATAACTTGATAGCAAAGATAGTACACAGATCACTAACGCAAGCTGCAGGTTTCAAAACTCTCTCACAGCGTTGATCAAACCTGCTGAATTATAATTAAGGGCACCCACTCTGACCTACATAGTAATACGATATCATTTATGTGACATGGAAATTAACCCTAACCCTTATGTTGGTGAGTGGAAGGCAAATTTCCACCTTGGGGGGACAATAAAGTTTTATTCTATTCTATATTAGCAGTTAAATACCCATTACACAAATATGTTATATCTGATAGAAGGGGGTTTTGAATATGATGAAGGAAGATTTAAATTCGCTCATTTGTTAAACACAGTGAACAACTCAACAACAAATGATGGGCTACAAAAACAAAGGCGAGACAGTAACATACAGAGAAACAGTACTGTGTACTTTACTATATCCACTCAAATGTATCTAATTAAATGTCCTGTGTGGTGTGTTGCTTCAAGGTATGTCTTCTGTGCATTCAGCGATGGTCTACTACATGTCTTGGTCAAAGTTAGTGTTTATTTGATTTACTGTTGCATTTCTATCTTTTCAAACCAGTCTTGCCACTCTGCTCTGAACTCTGGCATCAACAAGGTACTTTCAGCAGAGAACTGCTGCTTAATGCATATTGAATATTAGTGCATATTTCCTTTCCAGTTTCTATTCTTACTATGCACTGACAGAAGAGTAAACCATCATTGGGTCTAGATTATTTCAGTCACAACTGGTAATGCTCACTGTGATTAATTATTTGAAATCAGTAAACAACTGGTCTGCCAAAATCTGCCTTTCTACCACGATATTTATGCAGCGCAGACATCCTCCCACCTTTTAAGATTTATTGTACTCATTTGTACAAAAGTAGGGAGGAGAGGAACTGTGTGAATAGAATGTAAATGCCTCAATATATTTCACACTGATAAACAGCAAATGGAGGAGAGGTGAAAAGACTGATGAATAAGTGAACAAGGGAATGAATGGGCAAGGCAATGCAAAAAAAAAAAAAATCAAGGAGAGAAGGAGGTTATCAAGAAAGAAATGAGGCAAAAGGCGCAAAGAAAAATGATAGGAATATGGATTAGTCGAGTTCTTGTTTTTAGTTTTAATTACATAAACACTGTTTAAAAATGAAAAAAATAAAATAAAAAATAAATAAAAATTATGAGATGTGAGACTTCCCCAAAAATGTAAAGCAATCCAACTGGATCCAACTTAAGGTTTGCGTATAGTGACATGCAATATGTAGAGAAAATAATGACGTGTTTGTCAAAGCAAAAAGGCAAAGGTGAAAGTAAATGCATGACTGTACCACAGCAAACCACAGTGGTTCAATTTACACCTCACAGTCAAGCACTATAAGAGTGAATCTACAGATACCAGTTTTGTGTTTGCTGAAGTGCAACTCTTATTTCCCTATTTTTGTTTCTCACATCTGACCTGAAGTCACATTTTCTGTTTCACTTTTCTGCTATGTACTTTACGTCTTGAAGCTGTTTCCGAACTTTTTCCCCTCACTCTTGTCATGTTATGTAACTGTGTTTCGTTGCCTCCATGCCCCAGTTGTTAGGGAGTGTAAAGATATCATTTACACTCAAAGGCCTAGGTTAAGGGAGACCAAAGTGGTTAGCAGTGTTTTTATAACCTCAATAAGATAAGAATGAACAGAGAAAGGTCAGTTTCCTGGAGCAGTAACTGAATGTAGCTGAAGTGCTTCTTTCTTATTAGCCTCTATAAACCTCTCTGTGATACCCCAATTATGTGAAATAAATGGACAATTATGACCATTTTTGAACATCAAACACAAGTCAGTAATTTCCCAAAGTTAAGCCTACAGTTATCCATTGTCTTGACTTTTTTGACTATTATGTCTAAGTGATAAACATCCAAGTGCACAATAATTGATTAGTCATTGCTGTTTAAGGTCTTGACTTGGTCCGAGAATAAAACCCAAAGATGACTAATTGGGTCTCATCACATACGAGTTGTCTATCAGTGGTAAAAGCAACAAAGTTAACAAATAAGTGGTGAAAGTGCTGATCATTTTCTTTTATCATTGCTGTGCTTCCTGCTTCTTCATGTCCATGTCCAGTGTACGAGAATTACCACATACTGTGTATGCACAGATGTGTTTGAATGGATGGACATTATTTGTGATTCAAAAATCAAATGCTCATCTGGACGGAACATTTTTGGTTTAGCCTGAAAACATCTACCACTCAACGTACTCAAGCAGTAGACAGCCCGACTGTGTCTCTGACATTCTCTTTGAAGATTATGTCCCTCGTTCAGTCGGTCAGTCCTCGACTTTTGGCCTTTTGGATGTTTTTCAGGCCAGACTCTGCAGTAAAAGCAGCATGTAATATCTCTGCTTGTGGCCCTCAGAGAAACCAGCCAACAAGCCTGAGGCTGAAACAAACTAAAGTGGTCCCTACAATCAACAGGATCATCAGTTTACTCAGCACATTTGCATTAAAAACATATAAGTTAGGGCTATAATTTGTTTCCACAGATTTACATTATTGAATCATGGCTCCTCAGTATTAATAAGGAAGGTGCCAGAGGAGGGAAAAGGAGGAAAAGGAAACAGGGGGAGGAGGGTAAAATGAGGATAAAAATGATGTAATTAAAAAGAAATGAATGAAGAAAGGGAGGAGTGGATGGATTAGGTGAGCTGTAATTTGAACATCATGACCATCATTTAGAAATAAGAACTCTAGCTTCCCTTGTCCTCTTCCATCAAGTCTGTGGTATTTCATAGAAGCTCAATATGGTTCAGGGTCCAGCTCAAGGGCGAGACATCAAAGTCTCTTCCTTCCCCTCATTCTTCACTTATTCCTTTCCTGTGTATTATCTCTTTCCTTCTTCCCATCTTTTTTTGACAGGGTTTCCTCAGCCACTGTAAGTGTAGCACCATGCTGACTTTAAAAAGCCGATATAACATCAGTATAGTTAGTACACACATACTGAATACTTTGTGTTCATGTGTCTCTGTTCGTGCAGTTAACGTTAAAGACAAATGCCAGTTTTTGACCCTGTGCCAAATCTTATTTGAACTGTTTTAGTCATTTAAATGTTCGATTTGCTGCAGTATTTCCTCTCACCAAGGACATCCCTGTTGATAAACATTTGGAAATAAAAACCTTGGCACTGCATCTCCATTATTTTGTTATATTTGGTGTTCTTACATAATTGCAGCAATGATTACACAACAAAATGCATTATTTACTTGTTTTCAAAAGCAATAATTGAGGACAGTGCTCATTAGAGTCTTGGCAACATTGGGATAGAAGAAAAGCATTCAAATTAAAACTGGACTGAGCTGAGTGCTATAGTATTAAAAAAACTGGGCACATCTCCAGTGATAATGGGAGGCTTCCAAAGCACTTAGAAAAATGCAGGTATACATGTTAAATTGAGTATATTCTGTTTCCCACAACAGACACCAGCAGCATCACAAATCTTGCAGCGCAGCCGCTCCTGCGTACAGTGATAGTGTCATCATTCATGGTAACTGCAGGGATGAATCCTGATTGATTGCCATTGTAGCTCAAACACAGTGTTATTAACCCTGGCTGCAACAAACAAATACAATCCTCTTCAGTGCGGACAGCAGAGATACAACAGACCCTATTACACCTCATGTAAAAGAACACAAGGTGTTTCTCAAGTGTTTCACTTTCAAGTGTCAAGTGTTTCACTTTCATGAAACACTTGACATTTTTTAATGTAATGAACCCAAATTAAAGACTTTTTCAAGCAGATTTATGACCTTACATTCACAAAATTGCAAAATAAATTGTGTGCTTGTATGTGCAAAGACTGCTTGAAGACCTTTTCTGGCATTAAAAAGTTACCTTTTCAGGACCAGTACTCCTCATGGAGACCAAAATCCTAATGAGGCACAGCATTAATGTAGAGGACCTGCTTAACTTTAGGACTTAGATTTGAAAAGTGGTCATGTTAAGGTTAGGATTAGGTATGAAGTGTTTGTGATTCAGGTTAGAGGTTTTTTTTTTAAGGCTGACTAAATGACAAATTCAATGCCTAGGTGTCCTATGAAGAATAGCTGCACAAACCTCCGTGTGTGTTTATGTGAGGTGAATGAAGAAGAGGGGAGAGAGAGAGGAGTGGATTTAATGAGATTCAAAGAGAAGACAAATTCATGTAGTGGTTTTATTGACTGTGCCCTCTAGAGTCCAGTGTCATCAACATGGTACACCACCAACATACAGAATAATCCCTCGTTCAGCTGCCACCGATCACTTTGTGTGAAAAATTAGTGAAAAAAAAGGAGCCAGTGAAGACATCTATTATCAATTTCACTTTCCCAAACAGCATTGTCTCGGGGAAAAAAACAACTTGAAGGCTGTCACTTTTATAAATCTTTCACATAAACAAGATTAAAAAGCAGATGGGAGTGAGCAATTATGTTTTTCCCTCTTCTTAATCTTCTTCTTCTTCTTCTTAAACCATTACTGACAAATTAAGTTCTACTATGATATTGTCACTGGTCACTGAAGTTTACTGGGACTTTTTTTATTTTATTTTGGGGGGTCTTTTGGCTTCTTCCCCCCTAGGGGCTGCCACACTGGATAACCCATATATTTAATTTGGCAGAGATTTTAATGCTGAATGCCCATCCTGAAGCAATTTATATACTGGGACCAGCATTAGGAGTATACTGGATATGGTCTCTCCTGTGGCTGGTGTCACTTTAGAGTAACTATGGGCTGCCCTTTACTGGGAAATAATATATATATCATATCCTAGTCGTGGCATGTTACACCATCAACATTCAACAAGAACAAAGTAATAAAGCCACACTTAAGGATACTTTTATCATCATACAGCCATACACAATTAATTTATAATAGCACAAAACCTACTTTACCAAGTCTTTGGTGGACTGATTTAATGCATGAATTGCTAAAGTACAGGAGGAGAACCAGCCAGAAAAAAACAGGAGAATGCACTTGTGCCTCCTGCTGTTGTGGTGCTCATAGGAGAGGAAGATAAACATCTCTACTTTTCAGCACAAACAGTGAGAAAGTACCATAGAGATTGGTTCCAACACAGCAGTTTCTTGCTGTGTGTGCAGTTGAAAGAGAGTATGTGTGCAAGGGTTTACTTTGCCAGTGCAGGTGTGAGGTAAAACAAAAAAAATTAAACCATTATAAAAATAAATGTAAAAGACAACACATCAACCAGCATCCGGTAAAATACTTGTGGTAACAGTAATATGACTTGGGAATATTTTGACCACTCTCAAATCCAGGCCAGGTGTCATGTGGCCGGACATGGTGTATAATCAGCTTTAAATGTGATCATTACACATCTCTACCTAAATGTATCTGTCTGCTTCAGTATCACAATCCTTGTAACAATCCTTTTAACAGGCCAAAAAATGTTGGGAAAATAAATGGGGTTAAGTAGGGAAAAAGGTTTATGACAGACAAATAGATCAGTACAAAAGAGAGGCCAAGGAAAAGACCACTGCGGATTGAGGCTAACATAAGCATAAGAAAGTGATTACAATAAAGATGAAAATTTTTCCTCTCTGTCCATCCCTGGTGAGGTTTCTTTAATCAACAATACTCATCTTCCTTATTTTGTTTCATCTCCATTCGCGCACACTTACTGATCGTTCGGGCAAAACGAACCAGCAGCTAATTATTTTTTGGGAAAATGAATGGGGATAGAAGATACAGGTAGCAATATCTCCCCTTTAAGGTATTATTTTGCTCAGAGCTGAGAGACGAATATGAAAATGTGAGAACGCCATGATGTTCCAAGTTAGGCGTGAAAAAAAAAATGTGGGAAACAAAGCAGGAAAACGTGAAACAATGATAAACAGACTTACATCCAAACACAGCACAACATATGGTTTTAGGCCTTACAAGATTAAACAGAACGTGAGATTAAAAAAAAAAATGATTTGGTACTATGTGTTATCCAGCAGTAATAATGTAGACAATGCTGTGTACACAGCTGCTTTCACACTATATGCAGGCAGCCAGCCTCTTTAGGTATTATGTTATGGCACATTATGTCGAGGATTGTGGTTTTCAATGAGGCCCTTTTAAGTGGCACTTTTTCACTATACAGTTCCAGCACGGCTCAGCACAGCACGACTCAACTCTACTCGGTAGAGTATCAGGCATACCATTTTGCATTACTGTAGTACCTCCTCAACGTGGACGGGGTCGTCATAACACGGGTGCACGAAAATGCACGACACAAACACACAAACTAGTTACGCCCAAAACTGCTCTTTTAGATGTACTGAATCATTAGAATCACTCACTCATTCATTTCCACTGAGGGTCGGGGGGGGCGCTGGTGCCTAACTCCAGCTGACATAGGGCAAAAGGCGGGGTACACCCTGGGCAGGTTGCCAGTCCATCACAGGGCCACATAGAGACAGACAACTATTCACTCTCACATTCACACCGATGGGCAATTTAGAGTGTCCATCATTAGAATCAATTCATTAAAAATATCAGTTCACCGAATCGTTCAGTACTTCCTGCATGACCAGAGCGCAAAGTCCAACTCCATCTCCAGTTTCTTAAATTTTCTTTTATGGATAAAGCGATTGTCTTATGGGCTATTATAAATGTACTCATTCACAAGTTCATAAATTAGTAGCTCACAACAGGACAGTTACAAATTATAAACTTTAAATACTGCAGTACCACATATTTAAAATGAAGAGATTCATTGTCCAATGCTACTTACTGTACCTCGGGCTACAGCTGTTTTATCTGGATACATACTATTTCACTATTCATTCTTCCACTGACTCAAGATAGTAAAAAATGAAAAGGAAGATTGGGATTGCAAAGAAATTAAGATATGCATAATAGCTGAGAGGGCCACACAGTGGAGCACTTGGCTACCACTGTTGCCTCACAGCAAGAAGGTTGTTTGTCCATGTCATGCATGGTCCGGGCCTTTCTGTGTGGAGTTTGCGTGTTCTCCCTGTGTGTGTGGGTTTTCCCTGGGTTCTCTGGTTTCTTTCCACATGTCCAACTGGACATTCTAAATTGACTGGCCAAAGATGTACTATGCAATAAATGATTACTTGTGTGTGTGTGTTTTTTTTTTTTTTTTTTTTTTTTAATTTACATGTTTGAAATAAAGAAATCCGACAGGCAAACAGACAGATAGACAAGAAGGCTAAAAAAGTGGTCAGTTTGAGGACTTAGGAATAACCAGCTAGAGTCGACAGACAGTGGTGATGCTTGTTACTGTGTGCGCTCCAGCAAACAGCTACATGTAAGCAGTTGATTTCCTGTCAGGACGACTTGGAACCAGCGTCACTCCACAGAGACAAGACCATTACCAGAATCACTGGAGTGAAAATGGAGCCCACATTTAACATCACAAGCACACAACAAAATATACACCCTCCTCACACATTAACACAAATACACACACTAACACAGATACATGACGCGACATAAACTCTTTACTCAGTTCTATGTAAGTATAGCTTTGTTTGACTGAGAAAAGATGGAAATATAGATTTCCACACACTCACAATTCCACAATTATTAATTTAGTCAAAAATAACACAGGTCGTTTTATTAGCCTGCTGTGGAGTAATTTATTTTTATATGATTTGACTAACTTTAAAGTTATACTATATTTTATCCCTAAAATCCTAAAGTCTGAATCACTGTATCAAATGTAATCCTTAAAACGTTTGAACAGCTCATATAAATTTGAATATTTATTTGAAGCTTTTCCAAGTTTGGACTCCATCCATATGAAATCAGATTATTTCAGAACATTTGGGGATATGGTTTGTGGATTTTGATTGAAATGTGATTAAAAAAAAAAAAAGACAAAAGTCAAAGAGAGGGGTTGAGGGAAGTAAACTGAGTGCATTATTTGTTCATGCATTTCATTTAAATATTACATATGCAAAATATGTGAAAGGTTATACAAAATGCCAAAAATGTTGTGATTTGGTGGAGGATAAAAGGACAACAGGATATTTTAACTTTGAGTTCAAGTAACACTCTACCCAAAGCCCTTAACAGCCGAATTCAAAAAAATGTTTGACACTGTCGACCATATTTGAATTACAATGGCCTCCTGCATGCACCTACTATCAGAATAGCTCAGCTTGTGAAATGCCATTTATCATCTATTTTTCATGCAATGTTCAGAGTTTAAGTAATATGCAAAAAATAGATACAGGGATTAAATCAGTACTTCATATGGATGCAAAATATTCAGCCAGAGTTTTGGCAGATGCAGTATTTTGTGTGAAGAAACAACAGAAGAATACGTAGGAGCGTAAATAATAAGAATGTGTTCTGAAATAGAACACATAAAAAAATCTGTTGATGTTGTAGAAACAGTTGAGCTAAGTCCCCTAATTTCTCTGCAACAATCTGTCTTACTGATCTCTGCTGCACTGGGGTGAGGTGTGGAGTTACATTCATAACACATCTGATACTGTTAACACATCTGACTCTGTGCCACAAGCATGTAGCAAAAAAGGTATGAATATATATAAAAATATAATACCCTCTGTGTTAATACATTCACCGCCTCTGTAGAAACAAAGTGGTGCAAAGTGGCAGTCTCAGAAGAAGAGGACCTTCTCTATGTAGATATAAAGGAGCCTTTGCTATAAACGAAAAACCAATTTTCTTAGATTGATTTGTCACTTGATTATCCAGTAATGAAACATCACATACGTTGCATTCCATTTCTGCTTATAGGTCCATTAAAAACCTACACACTCAAAACTATAAAAAGTTATAATTACTTACAACTAATTACAACTGGCCAAGATAAAACTGATTCAGCTCCGCAGATTCACCAACAAAAAAGAGTTTGTGTTAAGTACGTACAATGTTGATTGCTTGTCTCTAAACAAAATCTGTAAGTCAAGCCCACAATCCCAAATCATAGTTTACATGTGAATACTATGAAAACTATGCGGCTGCAGGCTGCAAGTAAAATGTGTGAAAGAATCAGTGACCGTGAGTGTGTGAATGTGTGTGTGTGTGAGCGAGAGAGAGTGAGTACAGAAGTGTATTTCAATAATTTCATCCAAAGTGCTGAAGATCACTTTGACCTTGAAATGTGTTAAACTGTACAGCCGGGATACTAGTAAAGTTAAGAAGGAAACTAAGTGTTTAACACCCAGTGATTGTAACAAAAAAAGGCCAAGGCCAACATTCATAATTATTACCTTTTTTCAAAGCATCAGCAAATGTATTTTTAGTTAAGAATGAGCCCAGATAGAGAAGGGTATCTCAACAGGGCAAATTGTAATTGGTTGTTTCAGTGCTTGTAATTTGAGAGTAGCAACAGCTTGTACAGTGGAGATGAAGCCTAAAGACACATTACATTAACATTAGCGATGAGTTTCTCTGTGACGTTTCTCTGTGCAAAGTCAATTTGAGAAAATAGTTGATCTGTTTTTCATTATGTGGTTCACTTTGTATTTAAAATGTTAATCAGCAAATGTCTTTGTCCTCAAAGATAAAAAAAAAAAGAAGCCTAACTTCCCATTGTGAAGCAGAAAACAAAGCTCACAATTAAATGTTCATCTGGCCACTGCTGTAATTTCAGAAAACGTGGGGCGGCGGGCCCGTGTTCATCTTGGCTCTAAACACCCGTCACAAGCATTGATGAAAAGGACCACTGTGGCTGAACAATAACGGAAATAAAAAAAACACTGTTGATGAAACACAATACAGTAAAGGAATAGAATGGCCGATGGAAATGATTGTTTAGATCCCCAGTGGGTCATTCAATCGTCTCTGCCCTTGAACACATGGCCCTTTAGAGGAATAACTTACCATAAGTGGCACAATGCTGTTAAAGAGAATGAGTACTATGTGATATTGTGTTTGTGTACTTGTATGTGTATCTTTGTGAGGTCCAAAAAAATGCGCAAACCTTTTTTTAAGGTTCAGATCAGGTTTTAGGGTTGGAATTAGTTTGAAAATAAATTTTTCTTCGGAAACAACAACAACAACAACAAATGTTTCCATAATATCAAATATTTAGTGTGACCTACATTTACACTTGAACAATAACACAACCATGGCTCTTTAAAACCTGGAGTGGAACCCTAATGTTATCGGTAAAACATGCGTTTCTTCTACTTTTTCATCATTCAACAAAACAGAAAAGCACTTCAGCTCCCTCACAATGAGCAGTGTGAAACATTATCAGTTGTGCTTATGATGTCAGGGATGATGGTAACAAACATAAATGTTATATATTATATACACTGCTCAAAAAAATAAAGGGTACACTAAAATGACACATTGAATGAAATATTCTTATTAAATACTTTGTTCTTTGCATAGTTGAATGTGCATAACAGCATGTGAAATTGATTGTCAATCAGTGTTGCTTCCTAAGTGGACAGTTTGATTTCGCAGAAGTGTGATTGACTTGGAGTTACATTGTGTTGTTTAAGTGTTCCATTTATTTCAGTGTGTATATATATATATATACACTTCTGTATTGATTGCAGTGACTTCCATCCGTTCTGATACTGTTTTTCAGATAAAAACAATCTGTTTCAGTGCCGTATCAGATGTATTCTACACACAAATATACAGTACTGTGCAAAAAGGGAAAGGGAACTTCTGAGATCACTGGCATTTGGGTTGAAATAATGTGACTGAAAGTTGGTCTGACTGTATGGTCTTACCGCATATGTACCTAAGTTTTAAGCATGTCTTGAATAAACCTGGTGTAACAGTCATTTTTTTCAATAGCAGATATTTTTCAAAATGAAACAGAAGGAAAAACACATTTAAAAGAGCCAGGGTCGCTACTGTTCAAGTGTAAGGGTATAAGTCACATAGGTAATTTTAAAGTGAATACTTAAATAATAATAATTATACTGTATAGTCATTATAGCATTGCTATTGCATTACCCAGTCATTATAACAATGACTTTTGCACAATACTGTATATCACAAAACCATTCAGGTACACTGGTACACATGAGCATGCCGGTGATAACAAGATGGTGATTCTCGTCTTAGAAAAACTACTGGAGAGAAACAACCAAAGAGAGAAACAACCGATAACAAGGTGAAACTACTGTGTTATCGTTTCCAAACGCTTCCGGTTTTTGCCCGTCCATACTAAAATGCAGTTTAGTTTTTAAACTAAAGTGGAGCCTGGATTTTTTAACTTCTCCATTATGGAGGCTCTAAACTGTAAATGAATATAGAGTTGTATCAATATAGCATTAAGGGGAATTTCATTTAGGGGCATACACAACTGATTTCTCCATAAATTGTGAATACTTTATTAGTAAGACAGGCTGCAACTCGATTAGCTATATCTATACCATTGTTGCATACCATGTTCAATATACTGAATACTATACTTTATTCAGCTGTTTTGCGAGGGTGTACCAATTTTAAAATCCAAGAAAGGGAACCGTTTCTGTTAATTAATGTTATACTTGCTTGATGCTGACCCTGACTGGATTTGAGTTATATTGTGCCTTTCACTGTTAGGTATTGTTTTACTGTCTCTAAATCGCTTAATGCACCAGTAGCTGCAATGCTCGAGCCAACAAACATTCTTGAAGTCTTTTGTGCACAATACTTAACACCTTAATTGCATTGGCTCTAATGATTACAGCTGCTGTGTACATGGTGGTCTTACAGCGGGACACAACCTGCACCAACAGTTAGTGATGTTCATTTCTACAGAGTCTGAAGAGTCACTGATGTAAAAAGGTCAGCTTTAATTTTCTGCTGCAGTATTAACCATATGCTGCATTTTACATGTTCCGCCCTTTTTCTTTTCAGCTCACAGAGCTGAGCACTTGTTAACTGAGAAACTAGCGTTATCCTTTTAATGCCCTTTAATGCATGATTCAAAGTTAATGGAACTTTGAATCATGCATCAAAGGGTAGAATTCATTTTTAATTTTTTCTTTGCAGCAGTTTCTCAGAGAGACTAGAGGCAAAATACAAACAGTTGGTTGTGAGATGAGAAGCAGTGTGATTGAGGGGGGGGTACAGGAGGGGCTGCATGCTTATAATGAGAGGTCTCTGTGTGCACGTGTTGGCACATGCAGTTATGCATTGCACTACTGCCTGTTGTGATTGCCTGACCTGAGGTTTACCCATGAGCATTACAGTCTTAGCAGATTTCTGGAAGGATTTGTTTTGTTGGATTGCACACACATGTTTGTATAGGTTCATAGTGAGGACCCTCATAGACATACCCCTTACCCTAACCTTAACCATCACAACTAGATGCCTAACCTAACCTTAACCCTTACCCGAACCTAAAACCAATTCTAACCCTAACCCTAAAACCAGGTCTTAACCCTGAAAAAGCCCTTTTAAGGGGTGAAAAAGGTGAGGACCAAAATTTCCTCACTTCCTTAACTTTTTTGTTCTGTTTTTGGTTCTCACAAAGATAATCATACAAGAACACACACACAGAGCATGTTTGTAGTTTTGGTATTCAGGCACATCTTCTTATCAATTGAATATTATTTTATTTGGTCATTCAGATTTTAATTCACACTTTAACCACCTAAATAAAAAGAGTCATTATATGTTTAATGGTTTTACTTCTTTCCAGTCACACAGAATAGGCAACAACAACAAAAAAACTATTATTTTATGATCAAGGTGTTCTTTAAATGCCCCGAAGAGTGAAACTGTCTTTAAAATCCTTCCTTGAAAGACTGGTTCAGACAATCATTATCCGGGCTGCCCAATCGCAGAGCTAACCAGTCATCCACAGCTTTAAATGATGAATCAGCACAATTGTAACAGCCTGGCCCTTCACTCATCAGCACTTCCAACTCTTTTGTCTAACTTTCTCCCTTCATCCTTATATCTGTCACCTCCTAATGCGTCAGTGAACTGTCCTTTCTCAGGATCTCATATCAGTGTGCTGTAGTCGCATTAGTGCAGTGGTTAGCATTCATGGCAGTTTTAACGGGTATGAATCAATGTCAAAAGTAGAATTAGTCCAGCACTTTCCCCAGTGTAGCCTTCTTTCTTCCTTCTGCCCCTAAATGAAAACACTCCTTTGGGGTTCCTCTTAATAAAGTGCTTCCATTAAACCCCCGGTGTCATCATGTCATGGGTTTTGATTATTTAAACTAAATCTCCCTTTACTGTGCAACAATGTACTACAAAACTGACATAGCGGGAGAAGTGGGGACCAAGTGACATCCCACCATGACACCCCCCCCTATTGCTTCATGTACTCTGTGTGTAGTATTTTGGCCAACACCATGTTGATTTTTTTGAAACCGTATTTGGAAAGGAGCTCATCACCACCCACTGCAGGTATTGGATATTACTAGCCAACAACCACATGGTGTCCATGCCCTCAATATATGCCACAGTTTACAGTCTATTTTGGTCTAAAAAGGCCTGTAATTTACAAAACATATATCATGCTTTTTGGAGAAGACCTTAACCTAGTTATTGAGACCATAAACCTGCCAGGAAAATATTTACTAATGTATTAAATCAGGTAAGAGGTAGGATGATTTTTTTTATCAAGGTAAACTCAAATAAAATATTGGCTTGAATATCCTGACTGGGACACTACATATATTTTTAAATACCTCTATGGTGAGGTCAGTAATTTCTAACTGTTGTGGAATTTTGAATAAGCACCCAGTAACCTTTCACCAAATGGGCTGAACTGTCACATGCTCCCATCCCCCTACAAACAAACTGACATACGCTCCTGTTCTCCGTATTAGAATTAGCTGTTGGCTGCACTCCAGTGAGATCAATATCCCACCCTTCCCAAAACCACCCTCTCCCTTCTCATCGTTGAGTGGAGGCTGCACATTGCCAAAGTCATAGTTGTGTCGCGGCAATCAATCCCCCCCATCTCTGTGAAAAGGCCTGTATTAATATAGAGACAACACAATGCATCGCCCCCACTAAAGTCCTCCAGTACTTTGACCTGACATTTGTTTTTCTGAGTCTCAAACCCTCTGATTCACATCACTCAGGTCCTCACTCCTCCTCCGTTACTAGCGCCATCACCTGCACTCTGATGGACATAACAACACATCATATCACCGAACCAAACAAATCACACCCATTATCAACTCACTGTGAATCACACCCCTGATCATTACCCAGTACACACACGTTCTTCTACAATGGAAACCTAAAACAGTGACATGATATGCAGTAGAAATAGCAGACTTTAATTTAAAGTCAAATATCATATGGGGTCTGAGTTATGAAAGTAAATCAGTGAGTAACAAATGGCATTCTTGAATTATTGTTAATACTTTAGTCACTTAAGTGAGCTGATCTGAAATGTTAACTTTAAAATGTGCCTTATATACATTTTTAGCAGAGTGATTATTATGGATCAGTGCTGTGCTACTTCTTTACTTTAAAAAATAAGAATGACATAACATCCATATGTGTTAGGGCTGTAATTTTTTATCCAGATTGTGATATTTGAAGTTGTGGGAAAAGAACTAACTCAAACCTTGAAATCCTATTGGAGTTCAAACTATACAGCCTCAATGAGGCCATCAGAGTTCCCGATCTTAGATCCACTTATATTTCTCTTATTTGTGAGCTCAGGCTGAACCTCATGTGTCCAACAGCAAGTGTAATAATACACAGTGCTGTCACATCTGAGTCACATGTGGGCAGGTAAAATATCTGATGAAGCCCTAATATTTGTACTGTAGGATAGACATGTACATCCAAGTCAGAAGTTAGTTAGCTTACCTTAAGCATAATGTCAGAAAACAGGGAAACAGTTAAAAGGGCTCTGCTTAATCTCAATTATTCATCCATCTCTCTCAGTTCCTACCTGGAATTGGTCATGTCAGCCTGTCCTCCTTGACTTTTCTCCAGACCGAGCTTGGTGAAAATCCCGACCAACACCATGATGGCCACCACTCCACAGATAATATACACAATCATGTGGGTCCGATCCCGGTCTGGTGGCTGTTGAACCTCAGTGACAGGTGCCACCGGTTTCCCAGTGTTAGCCCACACGGGTGTGTCATAGTTGGAACAGGAGGTCTGGTCCAGACTGTGAACTTTGAACTGGCAGCAGAAGCGGTAAAAGCAGGAGCCACAACAGAACATGTAGATACCTGCGTTGCAGTTGAACGGCGGGTCCCACTGGCCCATGACATCATAGTAACCCCAGCACCGGTTACTGCCAGTGGGAACTGTTTTGTCCTCTGCGTCTGGTGTGGGTGTAGCCAGGGCAGCCTCTGGCACCAAAGAGGAATCTGTAGTCTGGTTGTTGCTGAAGATCTGGGCCAAAGCCTGACCTGATGTTTGAGAGCTCAGTTCAGGCAGAGAGGTCAAACCCAGGAGAACAGCCAACAAGCAGCTCATCAAGACTGGATGCATGGTTATTGCCATCTTAAGCTCCAATATTGTGACGGCTCAGAGTTGATGTGCAGTTAATGACAACCAATTAAAAAGCTCCTAGATAAAAAAAAAAAAAAAGTTATAGAAAGTGAAATATATCCAAAACGTTTAATAATAATCTATACTGATCTCTGAAAACACTTAGGATAAATAGAAAAATTTGTCCATATCTGTGCTGACAGCAGAAACAAAACACCCTTCAAATAGTGCTGTGGGAGTTATTACTACACACAGTCACAGAACATTGTTGTTCAAGGGCAGAGGAACAAGTGGGTGAAATAAATCAATCTCCCATTTTAACATGCCTCTAATAGGAGTGAATGAGTCCCTTGTGAGCGGGTGCTTACAAGCACAGATACATCACAGTCCCTGCTCTACTGTAAATGAGTAGCTGCAGCTCTAAGTGTTTGTGTGTGTGATATTCTAAATTTCAGGAACTGTCACTTTTTATGAAGCCACGTGTCATGTGCTGACAGCAGAGGAGGCTGTAGATAAATCCAAATACAGTGACCTGGAGGGAATGCCGTTTAGGAGAGCACAACACCTACAAATGGACTTGTCACTGATATCTCCAGCAAAAAGCCCCCCCTACTGAGGGGATGAATAATCCAAGGGATAAAGAGAAAGAGTTTCTGAAGTCACTAACAGGAAAAAAAGAGGGCAGATTCCTCTCAAACTCACAGACTGTCATGGGCTCCCACATGAAAGAGTTTTTTTTTTACTTCAGAGATGGACTCATATTCCTGAGTGGATAACAACTCTGTCTGGTGTCAACTCAGAAGAATAAAAAACCTCTAGTCGGCATGTTCTCCACTTTTCCCTCTCAGTGCTTAACTTCGATTTATCCTCCTACCTTCAGTGTCACTGTTCAGTGGAAGCTTTTTTATTTTTGTGGTGGGCATCTTCTCACTGCCACCTTAGTCCACCTTGGTTAATGTTATTCCCTCTTTGAAAAGTGTGGTTCCAGTTTCAGTTCATGAATAATTGAATATTCTGCTTTTGAGTTGTAAAAAAAAAAATGTGTATAGGCTAGTTCCCTCTTATTTCCAGCCAAAACTCCAACAGATTAAAAAAAAAAAACACATCACTCCAGGATCCAAAAACGTTCCTCTTGCACCTGAGGCGTGTTTTTCTGTCATGCACGTATACGCACACTTGCACACACACTCACAAATCCCCTCTGCTGACAGGTCTGTCAGTGTCACTGTAGGTTTTCAGTGACACATAAGGAGTCCGGTGGCTTTTTTGTGCTCAGTGTGTCTCCTGTTGCTGCTGCTCCATGTACACTCCACTGAAAAGCCCCCTCCTTTCCCACCCCCCGTGGATCCCTGGGTCTCTAAAGGACCCAGGACACCAGCTGGATACTCACTGTCTATCACCCACTCAGTACTGCCCTACAAGTGCTCAGAGTAAAAAAAAAGGGAGAGGAAAGAGGAGGAGAAAGATACAGAATGGGAAGGGCTGATGTTGTGATTCTGAATCGTAACCTATAATGTCTTAGTGCTGCTGCATCCAACAGGAGCTGTGTAAAAAAAAAGAAAGAAAAAGCAGTGGAATTACTTAGGTAGAGAGGACGGTCCCACAAAGCAGAACATTCTCTGATGCTCCTCTTTCCCTTTCCTCAGCTTGCTTTTGGCTCAGTTCTTGATTAAGTCTATGTGTTTACACATTGATCTTAATCTCACTCAATTCCGCCTGTGATCTTTTTGCCTCCGTCTCCCTTCAACTACTTACCTCACCCCTCTCCTCTCTTATGCCCTGAGTAAACACCAGCTCGGGGGTCAGAGAGTCTGTGGACTACTTGCACAAGCCTTGCGGGAATATTGCTCCCCAAGCCAATTGGGATGACAGAGACAAGTGGAGATGCGACAGACCAAGAGCAGATTGTCAACGAGGACAGATCAAAAAAATATCCTGTTTTCAAAAGAAGCCTCTCTTTTTTGTGGAAATATAGGACTGTCTGCAAAGGCAGCTCTTTGTTGTTGTTGTTGATATTGTAGTTGCCTTAATTACTCGCTTGCCAGTTTCTCAGATCAAATTTTCCATTGGCATCAATGTATTATTTTTTTTCTGCAAAAAATCTCAAAGCAATAATATGCAACACTTTATAAGCAAATGTTGCATATTATCCCAAATGCAATGGATTCACTTTGCTGTCAGTTGAGTCCTTGTCCAGCTTCAGCTTCTTTGAAAACAGGCATAATTTGATATATATGTATAGGAATTTTAGATATATATCATATGTATGTGTTTTCACTGGTGCTCTGCTTATGGGATGCTCCAAACAGACGTGTGAAGAGCAAGAAGCAATAAAATGCTTTTTTTTTTTATTCCATTCTCCCCCTTTGTTGCTGCTTCTTCATCATTCTTCGTTCTTCTGCTTCTTCATTCCATTTTTTTCCTCACTGGCTCGCTCTGCGTCTTAATCCCGTCTGTTGCTGATGCTTTCACTGCTGCTGCTGTTGTTCTCTGGCAGGACTGGATGACAATATCTCTCTCTACACATACACAGGGCTCCTGCTCTCTCTCACTTTCCCTCCCTCTTAACTCACTCCTCCCTCTTTTGCTCACTCCTCCTCCTTCCTCTCTTTCACACACACACACACATACACACACACACATCCTCTGTGGGTAAATGAGTGTTTGCTGACTCTCCCTTTCACTCTCCTCCTCTCCATCACCATGTGTTACTGACAGTCTCTCCTCTCAGTTTTGTCCCACATTTATTTTCTTTGCCTTTCTCCTTTTTTTCCCCTTCAATTCTTCCATATTTCAGTTCTCAGTCCTTTTTAATCAGTTCATTTCTCTTTACATTACATTTTTTTTGACTGCCTATATAATCTTTTCCATCCCTTCTCAGCCCTTTCCATCACTTGTGCTTCTCTCTTGTGCCAATTTCTTTTCCCAAAATGCCAGTCAGTCCAACAAATGCAAGCATTAGAGCTGACTGAGTCGACAGGCTGGAATGGGCATGCATATGTGAGTGTGCATGAGAGTAATTACTGAGCTAATGTCTCAGCACATCCTCCTCTTTGTGTGAGCATGTCTGGAACACGTGTGGTGCTGCAGTCTAAAGGGGCTGATTTAAGGGAGGGAGAGAGAGAGAGAGAGAGAGAGCTAAGGGATGGATGGAGGTAGAGAGTTAAAAGAGAGGAAGATGGCAGGAAGAGTGAGAAGGGAGGAGAAAGGACAACAGTGGATCTGCTGCCAGAGAGAGGGAGAGAAATGTGGCTTGACACAGAGATACATGGAGAGAGAAAGAAGACCAAAATTAACCCAGGGAAGAGAGCGGGAATAAGAAGCACAAGAATGGCAAGTGGAATAGGAACTGAGAGAGGGAGAGTGGGGGGAAAAATGGAGATGGGAAGGACGTGTGGACAGGTAGAAGGAAAACATGAAGGAAGGATATTGGACCTACAAAAAAGGGGGAGGGGGAAAATAATAAAGGGACAGTTTAAAATCCAGTTTAAAAGGTTGTGGATAAAAAACAATTAAGATAAAATACTATGACTATCACTAATAACAGTATCTCACCAGACTTCAAGCAACAAAGGAAAAACTGCTTTCATACCAAAAACTG
Organism: Brachirus orientalis; assembly: GCA_016785285.1. Classification (NCBI taxonomy): domain Eukaryota; kingdom Metazoa; phylum Chordata; class Actinopteri; order Pleuronectiformes; family Soleidae; genus Brachirus; species Brachirus orientalis. The sequence goes on along the minus strand of JAFBJR010000367.1, from coordinate 3,147,244 downwards.
GAATACTTTTTTAAAATGATATTAATTTTTTCATAAACCGCAAAAAAACTAAACGTGGTGGAGTAAACGGCGTTTGGGGGTGGAGGGGGTCTTTTCACTGCTGCACAACAAACCATGAAGGCCTAGCTGAAGAAGTAACTGTGGTAGTTGTAGGACTGAGCAATTTACTCCGCCACCTTAGCAGAAAACACCTGTTAGAGAACCAAAGATCGTGCATAAAAAAAAAGTTGTATACTGTGAAACTGTTGAAATGTTAAAAATACTGTCATAAACATTTTTGGTCACTGAAATCATGTTGAATTTCAACATTTTCAACCAATTGTTTTTTTGTATAAATTCTTAGCATTTTGTCATCACATGTCCTTTTATTTGAGTCGCTCTCGTGCCCCCACGGTCAGAACAGACCTGCATGTCACTGAGCCACATTTATTTTTTTGTTGTTGTTCTCCCCGCAGCTCATCTGTGCTCACTGCATTGTACTCAGCACAAGACTCTCACACTCTAAACACTTGACGCTTGAATACGCACTATGTCAAAAAAAAAAAAAAAAAAAGGCACAGACACAAACGTGTGCCGCTTTACACGTCAGTTATGTAATATTCCTCAAATGAGCCAATCCCCTTCTTCCTCACTCTCTGACACTATGTCCTCTGCACATTCTCTTTAATCGGAAATAGGCCAATTGTTTAGAAAAATCAAAAACAAGATTTTAAAGTTGCTGTGAATGTAGACAGGTTATAGACAGGTCTATACTGGAACAGATAAGCCAGTGAATGTCAGAGCTCAGGGAGAGGCAGTGTGACATGGGTGTAGACTGGGTATTGGCTAAGAAGCAAAATGGGATGGAAAGGGATGAAAAGTATAGAGAGGCAAAGAGATGGAATATGAGTGAGTCCTGGGGAAAGATTGAGGGGAAAGAAAACAGATTGAATGAAGATTTCTCTCAAGTCAGTTCATTCTCTTCTTCTCTGTGAACACAAAATTGATTTCCTACCACAATTCCAGCGTTATATTGTGATTTATTAGAAGTTGAAGTTAACTGTTTTTTTCTTTTTCATGAGATCAAATTTGGTGAAGCTGATGTGAAGAGTACATTCACCTTATTTGTCCATTGAAGACATAGTATCCTCAGAAATATAAATACAAGTAACTCAATATATACAGTATATATTATATTATATTAACACTCCTGAGGAATTACCATAGTACATATACACACCAAATTACTTATGAGGCCCATTTCTTTGGATTAGAAACTGTCATCTTGTATTTCTGAAGGTCAGTTACTGGTTGTCCCTTTACTGTCTCCCTGTTATCACCATTGCAGCTGTCATCCTGCACGCATGCATGCACGTACGCACGCACACACAGGTGGGTCTAATAACTCACTTTGGCACCTTTTGTATCTTATCACTCTTTGTTGCTAACCTTCTTAGCTTTCCCTCGTCTTCAATCATAAAAATACACAAAGAGCTCAATATGTCATTTCCTGTCATCAGACCAAAACAGGAAAGGTCTGCTGTGAAAGGAGAGCCATGGGCTTTAACCTCACAGTAAGACAATGCGGGTCAACTTCAACAAGAAAAAAAAAAGGATGGCAAGTCTTGAATTTCCTGTAGTAGATTTGTCAGTTCTATAATTGTATGTATAATGATGGAATGGTGTTATATGATATATGTTTTCTTTGTCGTAAGGTAAAGTACAAATAAACACAAATTTCCTGCCAGTGCCATTTACTTAAATGATGAAAAATCATCTTCCGCTGACATCAGTATTACATCAGTGCAACGTACAGTCAGAAAGCCCAGGTTTTCACAAGGAAAACATTTATAACAATTTAGTTTTCTGTAATTTTCATATGATATTTATGGCAAGTGTTCTTCCGTGTTATTGACACAATCAGATGTACTTACTATCAAGGTGGGGATATGCATGTTTCACTTTCCACTTTCAGGGGAAAAAAAATAAAAAAATCTGTGAAAAAACTGCAAATGCCACAATACCAATCATTTTGAGTTGGGATATATTGTGATAAATCTTATTGTGATGTTTTTATTGTGATGGGCAATTGACTCTTAAATAGACACACCTCACTCACTGATTATCTGGACTATAGGTAATCACAAAGACAACGAGCAAACAAAAGTGAATGACAACAAAAATAAAAAATGCAGGAGTTGTCACGGTAACTATTTCTCTGGACTCTCGCCTACGCAGTAGAGGCATCAACTGAAATGCCTCTCTCGTTCACTTGGAAAGAGGCAGCATCGGCAGACTGCATTTGTGTGCCCGTTGCTTTGCTTTACTCGCGATTGAGAGTTGAGAAATGTTTCGGTGTCAGCTCAAGCATCAGCCAATCAAATCATGCTATGCAAATATTCCAGCGCAGGCATGATGAGCCAATCAAACCAGGTTTAACATCTACCACAAAGGCTGCCTAGCCCAAACAGAGCTTTCGGACAAGGTGTTCTCCCCTTTACCGATGTTTTTTTTGTCGGACCAAGTGCATCCAACAGTGGTGGTCATGGCAGACATCATCACCATCACATAAGCACCATTATCAGCTCTCCATAGTTCACCATAACAGACACCACTCTGCTGACCTCCATTATGGCTACACACCCGTGTAAATCCAGACATGAGAGCTGCTTCGTCCAAAGTAGGGTATGATCTCTCTTCTTCCCAGCATTTCAAAGATGCCATGCAGCATTAAATGTCATCACATGTTTCGATTAGGCAGTCCGACATTGTTTTGGCACAAGTACACACCAACTCCGAAATTATTTTTTTTGTGACCTCTGCTTGGTGCAACTCGGTGTCTTTACTGTTGACATGAACATCAATCTTCCTGTATTTCCATTTATTTTTATGTAGTGGCTTCAAATATGATTCCATGTCACGCACTCAGAGAGAGCCATGATTGATGAGGTAAAACAAAGCATTCACAGCAGAATAATCAAGTCATGGTTAAGAAGCCAACAAAAATGACAAGTGAGCAGGGATGCACACTACACCAGATTAGGTGTTGGTGAAATGATTTTAAAATTATCACAATATGTCAGGGAAATTATGGGTGATAATGATATTTATGACAATATAGAATATAGAAAAAAATAATTAATTGTTGAAAAATGTCCCACTTAGCTGACAACTACCTAATTACTAGTGCATCTATTACCTTAAGCAAGGCAGCAGTAACATAATGGTGCAATAGTGACACAGTCACTATTAAATCAAATTAACAAAGAGTAGTTGTGTTGCTAACTTGGAAACCTTCACCAAAGGTATAACTTAAAAGTATATTTTAATCTGTAGTAGATCAACTTTAAATAACTTTAGGGGCCTGTATAACATTACCATCATTTAGTGAAATTTACATCAAATATTAAGTACAAGTGTAAACAAACAGCAGGTAAAAAAATGACTTTAAGGCGAAAAAAGAGCTCACCATTCTAAACAATACTTTCACAACTTTATATGTTTATGACAAACAGCTCACTGCGGTTGTGAGGCAAGTACAATCTTTCATTGTCTCCACATACCATCGATGATATGCATTATACACATATGCAGTAACTGCCCCATGCAATTACAACTCCATTCCCACTCCAAGCAAAATGCAATGCCATACAATGTGACTGGACAATGCACATAAAAATGGATGCAGTTATATCAGTGTTTTCACCTACATTTCTTCCTCCTGCAGCAGTGCTGTTGTGGTGGTGCCCATGAAGATGCCATGACAGCGTGGCCTACGTTTATTTAAATCAAAATTGTTAGACATTACATGGTTTACTAATCGCTAACTTTTGTAACTTCATGTGCAGCTTTTGGTGCAACGTTTGAATGCTAATCAAAGAGGAACAGTTATAATAATGTGTGAAAGTTAAGCAGACTGATGTTGCAGCAGTGGCACTCAGCTGCTGAATCAAAGTAGGGGAAACACTGTATAGGCACACACAAGTTTCTGTTATTTACTTGGAAACTCAGAAAAAAATAAATAAATCAGGCGTGACTGACCTCTCAGAATTAGTCTCGAATCTTGACCGGGTCAATCCAACTTCTCGGATCTGCTGCCCATATTAAACCCGACGACTCAGAAACCAACGTGACTGTGGAGTCTGACGTCACACGCCGCGGTGGTTTAAAAAAAAAAAAACAACCCAAAAACAATTCCTCCCACAGAAACGACTGATGCTCGAAACTATGTTTGAAAGATCGACATGTTTGTGTCTCTGGATTAGATTTGCTTCTGTGGCTGCTGGAGGATCTGACGGAGCCAAACACCGAGGTGCAGGGAGAGACCGGGGCTGCTGCAGGTGAGCAGGTGAGCAGGTGAGAGGCATGCGGCTGTCAGCTGGTCACGTGGTGTGTGTTTTTTTTTAAAGAGAGAGAGAGAGAGACAGATGCAGAATACACCACTTTGCTCTTTTTAAAAACATGCAAGACTGATTGACAGACACGCCATAGATTGTTGGAACTAGAATAAAATATTGCCCTGGTTAACAGGAGACTCTTTTAGTAGTCCATCATTTCTGCCTTCGCTTAAAAGTTTGTGTCAGGCTCTTATCTTAAACATATGCCCCCTACTGGAGAAACGTTGACATCATATTTCTATGACTTTACCTCCTCCCATGAATTAATAAAAAAAGTTGTTTTTTTTAATTAATCGATTATCATTATTTTATCATTCCGAGGGATACTGTGAGTATTTTTATTTTTTTAAATAAAGCCAAATTAAATTAAAAATAATAATTTGAGAGCCAGCATACATCTTATAAAAGAAAAAAAAAAAACAACAAAATCAACCCACTGTCAGTAGTTGCTTTTTTTTTTTTTTACAGTTTGTGACTATATATATTTCTACTGGTCATTTAATAATAAAAGCAAATAAAATTTAATAATAATAATAAAAATATTTGTCTATCTGTCTGGTAAACTTGACCTGCAACAGATTGAGAAGACTTATTTAACTTAACTGTTTTGGATGTTAGAAATTGGGTCATTCAGTTTTACTGTAATGTTCTTAAATACACCGTTTCCCCAAATTTCTGTATAGGGAGCAAACATTTTAAAGATGACATACACTACTGTATTGTGACCCATTGAATCAGTACATGACTTGTAACAAGAGCATATTTGTGACTAACATACAGCCATGTCTGAAACACCTAATATCATATTAAATTGGTAAACAAAGAAACAACCAAACCACAAGATTTTTGGTAAATATATTGCAACCTGAATGTTATTTAAGGACCACACGGTGGGTGTAGTGGTTAGTACTCTTGCCTTTGCAAGAAGACCCAGGTTCGCAGTCCAAAAACATGCAAATTTGGGGATTAGGCCAATTGGACACACTAAATTGACCATAGGTGTATGTGAGAGTGGAAGGTTGTTTGTCTCTATGTGTGTGGCCCTGTGACGGACCAGCGACCTGTCCAGAATGTGCCACACTTTTCAAAGATTTGGAGCACAGTTGTCATGCTGTGTCAGGACCCAGACACTCTGTGTGAGTGTCTCTGTGAACCCTTTAGTGTGATTTTCAAGGATCCACAGGTGAGTCAGAGCAAAAATGTGCAATGGACTTTAACAGTGTGAATGACATTGTAGCGGAAGAGAAGACATCATCCAGAGTTTCACTCAAGTCGAAGGACATAGTGAGACAAACAACCTGGCTGCCCGTAATCAAACCTGACCTGTGTGAACGGTAGGAGCACACACAGCCAGTCGTGTGCCCTGCTGATTCTGTAACATTCTGGCAACAGAATCTGTCAGACCAAGGATGCAGCTTCAGGCTCTGCCATAACACAAACTCACTATGAATGAAAAGTCACACAGTGAGGACAGCTACAGCTGAAAAATAAAATCTATTTCTTAATTTCTAGGTAAAAAAAACTACTCCCTTTAATAACATGCTCAATGGTTTTATAGCACAGAAATCTTGAGAAAGAGCAACTAAACAGAAAACCATGGGAAAAACACCCAAGGAGCCTCCAGCCAGCTACTGTAAGCAATCAAGAAGCCAGCAATCAGACATCCATAGAGAATTATCCCATGCATCTTTGTGGTAGGTCTATGTCCTTCTTAAGAGTCTGTTTCTGTTTCATATTGATGCAGTCTCGGTGACCTGCAAACTATGTGTGTCTGTGTGTTTGTTTGTGTCAAATATGGAGAGCCACAGTAACTCAGTCAGCCACTCAGAGATTAGATCTGTCCTCACTTGAGCCCCACAAGTGAGACAAAATGGAGAGAAATGTAGGAAGAGAGCGTGACAGAGGAAGAGAGACAGAAAGGTCATCTGAAGGTAAACAAAGAATGATGAGGGTGGGATTTATGGAAAAAATGGGGGAAGGGACTGGAAGAAAATGGGGAACTTTGAAAAAAGATGTTGAACAAACATCAGCTATTGATGGATGAACTGATGAACTAGTTGATTTATTCCATCAGATAAAAATAACACATTTAGAAATGAATTCTTATTCTTGTATTATTGGATTCTGAGTCTCATTTTGCATAGCGTTCACTGTACATTTTATTTGGTCATTTTGCATGCCTTTGTTCATTTTGTAGTGATTTTGTCTTTGTGGTTGCAATTTTGCATCACTTTGTTGTCATTTTCCTTTACTGTGCCATTGATTTGATCGTTAATTAAAATAAATAAACAAAAATGTTAACTGTCACTTCAGTCAGAGCCATTTATTCAATGGGACTGCACCCAAAACGACCATAGACATTTAGTAAATGTTGATGCTGGAATGAAAGAAATTCAGTATGTATAAAAACAAGGAAAACAAATGCTGACAAGTAAGCACATATAAAGAAAAACCCCAAAAAGAATTTGCTGTTTGGTGTTGCACAGAGGGGATGTGGCTGGTGAACTCATCTGCTCATTCCTTTGTCTCCTTCTGCTGAAGTTTTGGAATCCAGTATAGACTTTCCCGTGGAGCTCAGTGATCTTGTCATGCACTCATATTAGTGGAGTGGAAGACAACTTAAATTAGACTGCATAAGTTTTCACTGCACACGTTTTGCCAAATGTAATGCTTTATAATTAATTTTCACTGATTCTTTTTATCTGTGATTGTGTGTATGTGTGTGTGTGCGCACTTTAAATTTGTGGAGGACTTTTGTTTTCCTCACCAAGGCCCTTAAACTTATGGATGACTCATATTTGGTCCTGCACCACTGATGACGCCACCATACAGCTCACAGTGCTTCTCCCTGAAGCTGTTTATAATCTCTAAATTTATCATCTTATCACACTTATAGAAACATTCTAACAAGCCAAGAAGAGTATCATTGAGCTTCAATGAAGAGAATATCTCAGATGTATTTTATAGTGTGTAAATACATGACATATATTGGAAAGCAAATTACTTGCAGGGGATTTTTTTCCTTGATCTGATCTAACATGTTCACAGAGCAATGGTACTATCAAAGAGCTCCCTCTGTAATTCTTGAAGCTCCTTCAAAGGGAAAGTTGAGTCAAGGAGGCTAATGGCAAAGCTGGAGTTACTGGCTCCCCCTTTGATGAGGGAAATGTAAGAATGTTTAATGGTTGAAATATTCAAAGTAACCAAAATAATTAATAGTAACATTCAACTATTTATCCATACAGGACTGAGTCTTAATTTAGTCTCTATATGTGTGGAGTTTACAATTTTGGTTGTCATATTTCACACATGTGGTCAGTGATGAGTGGGATTTGAATCGTGTGTATGTTATTTTTTTAATGAAAATGATATAGACATAGTAGCACAGTACAGGTTAACATAACATAACATAACATAACATAACATAACATAACATAACATAACATAGAGATAGTAACAATACTGACATTACATCTGAATACATTTGAAAGTGTACATGTACATTAATAGTAAATGCAGTAATTGTTAACAACCACATGGAAAAAAGATGACCGAGCCCACAACAGCTATATCAGTTTGAGCTGAAATCTCAAACTGATATGTGTAGGGGTTGTCATTAGATGTGGTTTGGAATCTGAGTGGGGGATCGCATGAATGATACAGACTTCTAATAAACTCTGTCTGTACAGGGCTACACACCAGGAGTGTGATGAATACAAGGATTATTAAAGCTATTGCAGGATGATGATCGTATTCTCCTCCTCATGTGAAATAAATAAGAGGAGACTCTCTATTAAGCAAGGCCAAGAAAGAGGGGGAAGAGTTTGACTTTGCTTCATACAGGAGCTGCGGCTCCACCACAACCACAGTTTCTCACACACACACACACACACACATACATTAAGGATGTCGGTGTAACAGTTAAGACCCTGCTGGTGCAGCATCCAAGGAGGCAGAGGATCCTAGTGAGCTGCAGCAGCAGTGTGTGATAAAAATATTGTGTACTCTAAACTGAAGTGCAGCACAGTAGTGATTGCTTGATGTCTTTTTTTTTGCACTGTGAATCCACACTTTACTTTTTTTTGGCAACTAAGTATTTATATTTTTGTAACGCTATTCAGCAATTCTATCTGTATGATGTCAAATAATTATTTCAAGGTACTTTATGATATTATAAGAAATAAGGGAAGGGCTGAATAAAGACTCTCTTTAACATTGAAAACCCTCCGAGCAGCACAGATTAATCATATTAATACACATAATAATGTTGCAGATCATAAATAGGTTAACAGTAATTATAGTTTTAAGAAGTAGTGGCTGGAAATAATACTGTAAAATACATGGTCACTATGGTTTCAGGTGCCAGTGTGGGTTTATTACATACCACAATAAAAGCGCATTATATCTTAAATATGGTGGATTTGGTTTTCAGAGCACAGCTATGACACAGTGCCTTAAGTAAACAGGATCTGGTCTGCAATAAAGCTGCACCTTGACATTCAATCTGACCACACTGACGGTTTCCTTACTCATGGGTTGGTATAAGATTGCAATGTAGGACAAAAATGTATTAGGTTCCATTAGTAATTCAAAGCTACCCCCTCACAGCTGAGTATTCTGTTTACTACTTATTTTATCCCCCACTAGAGGTTGGTGTCACAGGGTCCATCACAGGGCCACCATGCAAAAACATTCAACCATTCACTGGGAGGAAGGTGGAGGAGAACCCAAACACACACAGGGAGACCATGCCAAGGCTACACAGGAATCGAACTGGTGACCAGGTTTTTGTTTTTGTTTTGTCTACAAATGCTTCGCTTTAAAAAAACAGGAGTATCATGGTGTCTTTGTCCGTGAATATAAAAATAAATAAAAAGTACCATCGTCAAACTCATAGGACTCATAACATACATGAGCCTCCGGAAACTTTAAATCCTGAATGTATGAAACTGTAAATAAACTAACCTAGCAAAACAGGGTCCACAAATAACTTGGTAAAAAAAAAAATCTGTGGTCACACTTTACACATTACTTCATACCATGATTTATTTTAATAAATAAACACATATTTGTTATCCTCTTCATAGCAACCCCTAATTTTTAAACCTACATTAAGTACAGTAAGTACCATTTCCTTTCTGTTCAGGTCAGTAGAGAGCAGTTCTCTAAACATACAGTAGTCTTCCTCAGTCGATCAGTTTGTTTGGGAAAAGCCTGTCTCAAGACATGAAATGAATTTGACTTTATAGTGTTGTTTCCCAGTCTTTCTATATAAATTAATCTGCCAAATGATTAAAAAGAAATGTACTCAATGCATCTTTAAATACGAACCTCATTATCTTATCGCACATATTTTTCTTTTCACAGCAGTTTTCACACTGAGAGTCACACCATATGTCACGTTCAGGGTTATTTTTAGCCCGTTTATGTGTGGTGCATGTCAGTTCTTACTTTCCTTCTCTTGCAGGAATTTTAATGCAAACATTCTTATACTGTATGTTGCTAAATGCAGTACATATACACACATTTGCTCTGTTTTTTTTTTTATTTTATTTTTTTATTTTTTTTGCATCCAGTTATCCCCCTTAGGCCAAATCAATCTTTAATGACCCTTACAAGGTCATTCTTCTGACCCTAGTGGCACACATACACTTAGACCATCTCTGACTCTGTTGGTGTGGCCTTAAATTATACACCACTACCATAAAGGTTTATCTCGGCTGTAATCAATAGTGTATGACTTTCATTATCTTTGTCATTGGTAATATAATCACTTTGCAGCCTGGGAAAACTGATCCTTAATCATCACAATCATCATCATAACTGCTTCTGATGTAAGTGGATGGATATTTAAAGCACAGGGAAGCACTACACCCACCCACTGGAACACTTCACTTCCTTTGGCGATCTATTGATTGCCAAAGATTTAATTCTCAGGTTATGGGTGAATGAACAGGGGCATTGTTGTGTCTTGTTTGATTTTTTGGGGGGATGAGAACTGTTTAGTGTGTCACATGGAGCAAAGAAAGTGTGACGAGGAAACTAGATTTGGGGCCTCATTTAAAATGAAGGCTTGAAATTGTTGGAGCATTTAATTTTGAAAGGCTGGGAGGGGTAAGTAAGAAGTAGCGTAATGGATTATAGTTTACAAAACAAAAATTTACATTTACTAAAGAAAGCAATGCAGAGTTACTAAGGTACTGCGTGCTAGATTGTGCCTTTATATGTATGTTTTATCACATGTGTATGCATTAGTATTCATTTCTTATCACTTTACTGAAACACCGCTCTTGTGATTGAAAACATATTATGTGTATGTTATTGCTATTGTGCAGACCACACCATCTACCTGACTTATTTAAATATTCCTGCACTGGTCTTATTTAAGGATACTGTAAATTGTTGCACTTAGATGTTAAACTTACTTGTCAGCATTTGTTTTTCTTGTTTTTCTTTGTGTTTCATGAAAAACTTGAATTAAATTCCTTGTACATGCACTTACACTTAAATGTATGTGCATTTCTGCATTTCTGCTGTTGGACTGCTATTTTATTTCAATAAAGTTGATTCATTTTCAAAACTTGTTGTGCATCACTTTTTTACTGTATTTAAAAATAACATATTAACTCAACAAGTGATTTTAACTTATTATTTATGTGTAGTAATATTGTTACTTTTTTACTTTTTTAGTATTAGAAGAAGAGAAATGGTTCAGTTTCTCGCAATTTCAGTACCTAAATCTGTATATCGATCACCATCAAAATCTAATCATTTCTTCCTTGAGCCATAACCTATAGCACAAGAATATTTAATCAAAACCTATACTTTACTATTTGATTCATATTTCTCAAAGACAAACAGACGAACATGGACAAGAACATGGCCTCCTTGGTGTAGGCAAAGTGAACTATACATGTCCATGAGAATAGTTTGACCAGAGTTGACAGTTAACCATGGATTAATGTCTATGTGTCACACACCCTCAGCCAGCCATTAACCCAGGGTTAAAATAACCCCCGGCTACTATGTCCCTGTGTGAAAACTGCTATGGCGGCTCATTATACCATACATCAATGCCTCCTAACGGAAGCCAAGCTACTTTACAATAATTCATTCTAAATTAAATCTGCAGGAAATATGGGAGTTTATGTGAGTTCACAAGAAATTGAACTGTCATGAGCATTCATGCCTGTGTGGATAAAGGACCATGGTCAAATTGACATGCAATGCATTTCCATGACAGAGTTTTTGTGGAGGAGTCATAAGGCCAGCATGTGCAAACAGGGACCTACGCTTACACTGAGCTCATCCATGCAAGGACAGACTCACACAGCATTCTCATACATCAGCCCCTGACTCATCAGTCAACATATGGCACAAATACAACCAGCGGGGTCTGATTCAAGGTTCCTGTGCAAGGCTGAGGAGCTTTTACTTCTCATCTCTGCGTTCAACCCCACAGTTCAACTGCAGGGCAGTGGTTGTGATGCATTCTAACAGGAGCTATCCAGTGATGTTGCCTGACAAAACAATTACAGGCATGAAAGTGAGTCATTGCACAAGACATTTTCCTCTTAAACATCTGTGGTTTTTGGAGCTTATAGAGATTAGTGTTTTTCATCACTGAGGTAAAGAGTAAAAGTAATGCATGATTATATAAATGCATAATTGTGGGAGCTGTTTTCCATGCACTGTGCCAATGACTGTGTGGGAGACATGAGGTGAATTCTATCAGCGGAGTGTGGTGTTGGGATTTCGAAAGTGATTATATTTGACATCCTGCTAACAATCCCCCTGCTGGTGAAACCATTTAAAGGTACAAATAGCAAGATGTTTCACTTTTAGCTGGGGGCATTAACACAATAATAGCATCAGCTGTCACCATGAAGACAATGTGCGGAAAGCAGACATTTGGCTTGTTGGATGAGCTTTTGAATCAAGAGAGGCAAAAACACAAAGATGGAGGAAATGTAAAATGGAGAGGACCTGAGGGACGGAGGGGACTGGCTGAAAAGAAGGTGCCTTTCTGTTTAATTAGCGGTGGCTAATTAATTAGCAGCAGGGTGTGAATTAATTAGTGTTCGAAAGGCAGTTTAAAGGCGGTGCCATAAGGAGCCACTGTATGAGTCCCATAAGGCTTTTCAGTTTGTTACAGCCCAAACATTATCCTATTAATTAGCAATTAAATCCTTCTGAATTCCCCTTTCTATCAATTTCCTGCTTCTATCTATATCTTTTGTCTCTGTATTGTCTCCTCTGCACCATCAAGACACAGAAACAGTTATAAAAACAATACAACTGGATTTGCAAAAACTTTTTTTCCTTTTTTTTGTTCATCCATGTACTGAAAATGCTAAAGCCCCAGGTCATTTTATTAAATAAAACATCTAATTTCTCATGCACCTGTACTTTCTCTTGGCTGCTTTACAGTCAATATAACCAGGCTGATGTGAGTGGATGGGTCAGTGCATATGTGAGACTGGCTGCTTCAGAAAGTGGTACTGTATGTGCACACACATGCACACAAACAGATTAAGGAGTGTACTGTTGAGGGTATTGATGCTAGAAGCTGTGCAATCACTTCAATTTATATGGTTGAAAACTGTTCCCTGAACGAGCACCATGGGGCTTTTCCACCCGGGTGGTTATCCTTCATAAAGACACTGTTGTATAAAAAAAAAAAAAAAAAAAAATGTGGCTTCTTTATCACATACCCGACTCCTTCCTTTTCCTTTTGCCAATACATTTTGTGATATCAAGTGTGTTGGATGATGCAAAATAATTTTCCACGAGGAGTCAATTCATAGATGTGCTTTAAATGTAGAGAGTAAAGGTAAAACAAACTCCAGCTAAGGCTGATGGGAATTATCAATGTGGTGTAAGTGAGAAACAAGTGGAAAATGTATTTTCTAACAAAAATTTTAACGTTAAATCTACGGTGTGTGATATCTGTTGCCGAAACACAGCTAGTGTCTCTGCTGCCCTCAGACTGACCCCACACCTCAGGTGAGTCTGCAGAGATTTATCAGAGCACTATACTCTAGGTCCATATTCCAACTCTTATTTCTCAACATTTATTTCAGTGTCTCACTACATAATCAATGCTTCATAGAACCAGGGATAATTCCTTAACTTGAAGCCATCTGACTTTACTGGCGTAGTTGTTATGTGTTTGCCTTTCCTCTCAATCAGTCAATCACTCTCACTCATTTTCTACTGCTTTATCCACTGAGGGTCGTGGGGGCCGCTGGTGCCTAACTCCAGCTGACATAGGGCGAGAGGCAGGGTACACCCTGGACAGGTCGCCAGTCCATCACAGGGCCACATAGAGACAAACAACCACTCACTCTCGCATTCACGCCTAAGGGCAATTTCGAGTGTCCAATTAACCTAGTCCCCAAATCTGCATGTTTTTGGACTGTGGGAGGAAGCTGGAGTACCCGGTGAGAACCCACGCACCACGGGGAGAACATGCAAACTCCTTGCAGAGGGCCCCTTGTTCCAACCGGGATGTGAACCCGGGACCTCTTGTTGCAAAGGCATCAATCAATCAGTCAATCAAATTTGATATGTTGTATTCACAAAACACAATTGGCTTCATTGGGTCTAACAAAGTGCACCAGTATTGGTCATTAACACTTAACCATGGTGAGGTACAAAGAAATTGCAATTAGTGGATTTTAGTATGTTTTAAGGTAGAATGATTCCACCTACCTACACCATGAATATCACCTTTCTCCATTTTTAAATATTTCAGGGTTAGGGTTAGCTGTAATAATACTGGTAATAATACTGAAGGACCATTGGTTCCAATGCAGAGCAAAAAAATTGTCATATATTACTTTATTTCCACCAAAGCATTATTTGTGAATGTTTTCACTAAACAATAGAATCAAATTCGAAACATACAATTTAGCTTGTCACGTGCCGTTTCAAAAAGGAACGGTCTGGTGTTTTATTTATTTTTAAAGGAATGACAGAGGTTTTGTCATCAGATGCCCTTAGAGAAGAAAAAAGAAGTTAAATGTTTATTTTTCCAAACAATTTACAACAAAATGATTCAGTACCATCTTGATGGAGATTAATGTGTCAGTCATTATTCACAAAAGCTCTCTTGGAAACAAATACATGAAAAATAGCAGCAAGCAGCGACACTGTGCTCTAATATTCAGCTCTCCAGGACAGTTGTGATTATATACTTGAGTCAAAAATGTGACAGCCTGTCAAGGTCCAACTTCTCTATAATCTGTCTTCATTCTTTTGCTTTCAGCCCCTTTAGCAGCCTCTGACATTCTGTTTTTTTACAGAATGTCAGAGTGCGATTGGCAACTGTTATGGTCCAATAGGCACCTGGTTGTTCTGCAACCAGAAGACGTCCACCATATTTACATGAGTCTATGATCCATCATTCTTCTACAAGTCAATCTCTCAACAATGTCGAGGACGTTTTTCATCAAATTTGGCAAAAAGTTTCACTTGGACCGAAGAATGAATTGACTATAATTTACAGGTCCAATCGGGTTTCTGCAACCTCGGCCTCATAAATGTCTTATCTTAAAGATGACGCCAGAAAAATCCTCTCTCTTAGGACAAATGTTCACTTACACTCTTGGATTAAGTACTTAGATTATGGTGTCTAAAGGACAGCCTTATGGTGTCTGAAACAGGTTAAAGACAACATGCGCATATCTATAATTATGGAAAAAATTAGCATTGAGGCATACAACCACTTGATACAATCTACAGTATACAAAAATATGAATTTTGACAATTTTTTTCTTACAGTAGAACCTCTTTACATTAAAAGAGTTGCAACAGTACACACACAGTCCCACTTTGACATTATTCATTGTTTATATGCAGTGTGAGAATCCTCACTGAATAAGGCTTAAGAGATGCACAAGTGTCAGGCCACCGAATCTGCAAGATTGGAGGGGATGATGATAATAACACTGTACTGGAGTCAGCAATAAATCTCAGACTGATAAGGTCAGCTCCTGAATAATGATCATAATAATGGGATGAGTCCCAGCCATGACACAGAGCCAACAGACATTTCTTGGGCATAAAATAGGGAGAGGGGAACACATACATACAGTATAAACTAGCCAGCCGTACTTTATTTTTTAGTATACGGTATAGTCTGTATTTTGTGTGTGGAGTGTCTGGTGCATCTGTACGAGCAGTTATGCACATTGGATGGATTTACCGGGTGAGCTTGCAATCCATTCTGCCTTTTCCACCCCCCGCTCATCACAAGGCAGGAAAACAATACCTCACCTGCTAATTATAGACAGTCTGCATTTTACCCTTCTCTCTTGCTCTGTCCCACCTCCTTCTAACACACAAAGCACACTCTCTTCTTTCTTTCTCTCGCTACATATTTAACAGCCCTTCTACACCTCCTGTTTTTTTCTTGAAGTCGCTCATCCTTTTATTCTCACCAGAGGCAAATTGCTCAGGGTCTGGGAATCCAGCACTTTGATCCTCTACCTTTGGGATGCCATGAAATTTGGGTCATGAGCAGTGATCGCAACAGGGTAGTTTTGACGGATGAATCATGTTACAGCTGTAGAGTGTAACTTTTCACAATTTTTGTTTTTATTGTTATGTTATTATTCTGCCTTCATCTGGTCCTCGTGAACAGAAATGATTAAATATTATTTGTATGCTGAGTCCTCTGAAAATGGGTTCTGTCAAGCACAGGGCTGGACTGGGACAAAAAATTGGCCCGGGCATTTTGAACCGAGACCCGCCCACCAGGTATTGATGGAAAGACATTGAAGCCTATGAAAACAAACTTTCTTGTGACAATGCTTGTACACCGCCTTAATGGTGTATGTATTCTGCCATTCTATACAGTACAGTAGGCGGCTTGGTCTAGTTTGTTGATGAATATTAAAATGAATAAATGACAGATTTAGTGATAGTTTAGTGATATTTTCATAGACATTTTCATTTATTCACCACATCAATAAACAGCACAGCACACAGAATATTTCCTCAAACATGGCAACCTTTAAAAGAGACAGACAAAGAAAGGGGAGAAAGAATAACACTTGATGGACTTACTTTTATGATTACAGTACTGGTATCTAGAAACATGTGGGAAAATAGTTGTGTCATATACTCTATGCAGTACTAACTTAGAGGAACCTCCTGAACAAACAATGAACAATGTATGATGGGATCCAGAAAATAGGATAGGGTTCAGATCAACAAGCAGGTTCAGACAGTTCATATGTTAAAAAAGCAGATTGCAGATTGAAGTAGATGTTCACATGTTGATATTATTAGCATGTTTATGTGTTGTGTACTCTCACGCTCTCATCCTTCTTCTCTCTGTGCTGTTGCATGACTGTGACCATTGCAAGCTCAGCTCTTGCTGTCACAGCAGCCAATGGGGTCACACTGATGATAATAGCTTTGATGAGTGTTTCCACATACACTCTAAACTCAGCCCCCCCCCCCACACACACACACACGCACACACACCGTGTCAGCATTTCCCCTACCCTGCCTATGCCGCATTGGCAGACAAAGGAGAAGTTTATGTTTGGGAATGTGTGAATGGGTTGCTGCTTGTTGCTTTGTGTTTGTTGTTGCTGGTGATTCCTTGAAAAATTCACAAATGAGGAGCTGCAATTTAAAAACCACTGTAAGTAGGTCAGTGTCTTTCATGGAAAAGACATCATGCACTTTTTTCTTGAATACATCTCACAATTTTCTCACATTCCATTTGGTGGGTATTAAGTACAAACCATTCCAGGCAGATAAAACATTCAAATATATGCCCAATGTGTATGCACAGCTTCTTAGTCTTCCAGGTCATAGAGTAGTGTCTTCAAGAGTGTACAAGTAAGCAACTCAAGCAAGTCCAGTTGCCTATATCTGCACTCTTGAAAAAAAAAACAATGTGTACATATTATATATTGTTAAAATCCAGTTTGTAGTATAGTAGAATATTTAATTCCTGCTGATAAAGACCACTGGTCTCTAACCCTAAACACACAGACACAATCTTTCTTGTACAATTCTCTTTGTGAGGACACGCTTAGGAATAAACCATTTCCTAGTCCTTACCCTAACCTTGATCACCACAAATAAATGCCTAACCCTAACCCAAACCTGCCTCTACCCATGACCCCAAAAGCAGGTGTCAGCTACAAAAAACTGTCATAATTGTTGTCTACATGCCGATATGTTTACATTTCGACGTGCCCCTGGGCAAAGTTGCTGTTTGCTGCAGGTGCAGCCAGCATGTGAATGGGTATGATAGATGTGTAATCGAAAAAAAGGCATGTTCATAGATGCACTGTATGAATGGGGGAGTGAATGGGTGAATGGCAAAACAGTAGTGTAAAGCAGCTTTGAGTGGCCATCAAGACTAGAAAAGCTCTATATAAGAACATAAGAACATGGGGCATGATTCTGTTATGACATCCTCTGCTGAAATGTGATATTTCATTCAAACTGCATACAAGAGTATGAAACATTGTGTTTTACTTAGCTGTTAAGTAAAACACAACTGATGATAACTCAAAGGCCCTTATACTCCCATTCATACACATATTCAGTACATCTATATGTAGTGCTTAGTCTACCTCACATTTGTTATACCCATTAACACATCTGGCACAGTCACCAAGAGTAATTTCAGGCTCAGCGTCTTGTCCAGGGACACATCAGTATGAAGGGCCCTGGGGATCCGAGCCACAGCTGCCTCAGAGTGAGGATGTTTAAATGGTAACACAACAGACAAAAACATGCGTACAGCCTTGTGTTGAAGGCAAAATAGAGGCGAAAACCAACAATGAGATGCTGATGGATAATGTTTATTCACCAAGTTGCATTTCCTTTCTTTGTAGGTACTGTATAAACCAACCTCATTTATAACATGAAGACAACAGTTTTCAGGTCAGTACCTGTAGCATTCCTGTGCTGTGGTTTAAAATCAGGATTTGCAAGAGGAGAAAGCAAGAAGAAAGGCAGAGAGATGAAATAGCATCTGAGGATAAACTGTGGGTTACTTCAAAGAGCACATTGTCCAACAAGGAGTTGGACACTGAGGAACAATCTATAGTGATTTTTCCCTAAATTAATTTAAATCCACTGAAACATATACTGTATGCATGAAGCTCTACAATTCTTCATAGACATCAAAACAAAGTGGTTTCCTGCTAATGTGCAGCTCTGTTGGCTGCTCTGTATTTACACACTCTACCTGTATGTACTGTAACTGTGGTAAACCCAACACTCTGCTCTTTAGTTAAACAGCATGCGACCCGGCACAGACCCCCCCCCACTCTGCCGATGTATGTATTGGAAGTCAATTCTATTCAGGCAAACTACACAGAGAGCACAGCTGTGGGGCTTTCCAGTATCTGTATTCTGTCTAATGTCCTGAAGAGATAAAGTCTAAAGTACCATGATGAAGAGTCCAGTTGTTCAGAATCATTGGTGCAACTACAGTTTCTGAGTTGATCAACAGACCAAAACAATTAACTACATTTCAGAAAATAATAGCTAAGATCACAACTTACCATTTCTGAATGCTGCTTTGCAGTGATAAAGATGTTGCAGTGATTACATGGTGTTCAAAACATGAACATTTCTTAAAGGTGATAAAAGTATTTGCTTTAATAATACATCTGTTAGACTGTAGTTCTGCACAATTCTGCAGCTGATTTTTTGTTTTACTGTAATAGATGCTAATATTACCAAGAAATCTCTCCTATGGCCCTTTTCCATTATACAATTCTAGCACTACTCGGCTCTACTTGACTCGACTCTACTCGGTTTGGGTATGAGGAATGTCATTTTCCATTACTTTATAGTACCTCCTTAACGTGTGCAGGGTTTTCATAGCACGGCTGCTGGGATGATGTTCTATACGTGACCCAAACGCACAAACAATGGAGGACATTGAGGCAACGTGTACTCATTTCCGGTGGCCGTCAGCCACCAAACACAAAAACATCTGCACCTCGTCGAAGGACCATAACATATTTTTTTTTGCAGACAGCAGCCATGCGTGCTCACTGTAACCCTCTTGCCAGTTTTTAAGAATGGTGGGTTTGATTCTAGTGTCATGGCCACGCTCATGACTCTTCCAGTGATGACACTCTCTGACCAATCAGGGGCCGGCAGTCTGTCGATGTCAAATTTGAGTACCTTCTTAGCTCACTTGGAACCTCGCCAGAGCAGGTACCAAAAACTGCACCAGGTACTATCCCTAATGGAAAAGCAAAACAAAAACGAGCATAATCGAGTTGAGCCGAGCCAAGTAGTGCTAGAACTGTATAATGGAAAAGCCTCATTAATGTTTTCAGAGTTAAAATAAAAAGGAGCTGAGAATTTTTATATAAATATTCTAATTAAAAGGTAATGTGGTGATTGAACTGAATCGCATGTTGCAAGTCTGTAAGAGTCAATGGCTTTTGGAAATAAGGAGGAGATATTTTGTCTTGTGATTTCTTTGACTTTATTGCAGTTTGTCTATAAGAAAGAGCCCTGATTCATATTAGGATGTGTGTGAAAGTATCCACCACACTGCTCCTGTCGTCATCACATTATGTTTTACACGTACGCTTTTCTTTTTTCTGTGTCCTCCTCCTTTTTTCTGGAAGTTTGGGGTCATGTGTTCCCTGCAACAAAAGTCAGGTCAAGCCACACCTGCATCGGAGTCATACATCTTTCGACGCCGAACCATCGTCACATGACACACAGAGCGGAGGGAACACAGTGGCTCTGACAAGGATGAAATGGGGAGGAGGAGGAGGAGTTGCAACCCTACATAATCTAATGAAGTTTGAGGTGACATCAATTTATTTTCAAAGTTAAAATAAGGCTGCTCTAGGTAGCATTTCTGTGGAGAATCACAACTTCTTAAAGAAACATCAATCACAAAGGGGGTCTCCCATGAAGAAGAAGAATCTGCTCGTCCAAAGTGCTAAATTATTCTAATCATTCATTTGCATCAGATACGCTCACTAGTCTATAGACTCGAACTGAATAATCTCAGTTTGATAGAATGTAAGTCTCTACATATGAAGACCTTGGTCCCAGTACAACTGACAATCACATTTATTTTAACATTCCGATGTTAAAATAAAGTTATATGCTCTGCATTTGTCCCCATCATTGACATTATGTGACAACTATGTGTGACACAAACACATCCTGTGGCGGTGTGGTGGTTGCACTTATTGGGTCATGCCTGTTTTACCTTGTACTGTTGCTTGATAATTAGATAGTGGGATGTGTTATGTGACAGTTAAATAACAGAAAGCGGAACGCAACATGAGTTGTTTCATGTTCACCAGTGCCTTTTCAAGGCATAGCTTTCGTCCTCTTTATCTTATACCACTAATATTGGGTGATTATGGTGAAAGTAGAATTTACATTTGCCAGTTTGTCAAAACAATCCCATCACTCGTTGATGAATTGAAAAAGTCTAGCAGCGGTTTATTACGTGTACTACTCATGGATACAATAGTAACCATCCTCTAATAATGGTATATAATGAGTTTTACATCATTGTGACTCTCTATTAATAGCACTGTACTTGAATTTTGTTTTTGTACTTGTTTTTTGAATGCAGGACTTTGACACAGGTGACGACAGAGACCCTGACAAGAAAAAGTGTGGCAAGGTTTCAGCAGTTTGTTGAGCAGAGGAAGAAAGTCTGGGAGCTGCCAGCAGCCATATGATGCTGCCTCTGCAGTTTACACACAAAGACAGAAAACGAGATTGGTGACAAGGACATGTAGACATAAACTGTTCCCACAGAGGACACTGAGCGAGACACACCAACCCACTGTCGTACAAAGTGTTATTTGAACCACTCAGCTGCCCATTTTGTAAAACCCTTTACATTTGGATGAATGAGAGAGTGTGGGTGCATGTGGGTGCGTGTGGGTGCGTGTGGCTGCGTGTGTGAGAGACAATGGTAGAAAAGGCAGGTCACCCTACCTGTTCCACACTGGTCTCACATGAAGTGGTATCACAGACTGCCATTGTCTTCAAAAACATTATATATATTTAAATGATCAAGGTTAATTATACAGTCAAATGTACAATCAGTGTAAAGTTGCTCTTAATACAAGATATAGGAGCTTCTGTGTGTGTGCGTGTGTGTGCGTGCGTGTGTGTGTGGCTTTCTACCGTCTCTGTGAAATCCCATCAGTACCATTTGGTTTCAAGCGTAAGTCTCTCTCAGTTTGCATTATGCGCGACCTATATGTACAGCGCATTTTTGCTTAAGACGACACATGAAGTCACACTTACTGCATCTTCCTGCAAAATGTCTGTTTTCAACAGCATATATATGTGTGTGTGTGTGTGTGTGTTAAGTCAGTTCAAAAGGACCATCACAGACACACACACACTTTAGGTTCACAGAAAATGCCGCTGTCATATTAAGGCAAGGATTAGATTTTCCTTAAGCTTCTCTCACCAGGCTGCCTCACTCCTGGTTAACAGGAGAATTATAATCCGCCAACCCACCCATCCACAGACACACACATACACATACGGTGAACCTTCAGGCATTGAAACCTAGCGATGGGGATTGTAGTCCTGAAAAGGTACAAAAACAGGAAGAAAAAAAAAGGCCTGGACCTGAATATACAAATTACATCTGCACAACCACAGACACACACACATACACACAATTCTGTCATTGTGTGCTATTTGCAGCAGTGTGGCAGCAGTAATTGGAGGTGCAACAGCCAGACAGGTAGAGGTAATGATAATGGGGTGCAGCTATTTTTGTTCTCTACTGTCTTGCTCTTCACCTCTCTGTCTTCCCCCACCTTTCTTCATCTCTCTCTCTCTCTCTCACACACACGCAGACACACACACACACATCTCCACTGTCGTCCCTTGTTTCCTGTTCACCTTATCTCTGTTTCACTGTTCTTAACTGCATTTCCTTCGTTCCCTTTGTGTGTTATGTTGAAATAATATCAGGAAATGTTAAAAGCCTTTGGGACTGGCTGAAGTAGCTGTAGTCCTATGTGACACCATCTTCATCTAGTTAAGAAAACGGCACAAGAAAAAGCAGAATAAAGCAAACAAAATACACGTTGACATACACTTTATACACTGCAATAAGGACTGAGCTGTAAAAGACTTGATGGAGGCATAAGCAGCACTAAACATTAATCTCTGAAGCTAAATTTCCTGATTTAGTGAGCATATAAAGTCACACATGGAAAGCAGACTGAATTACAGCAGTACAGTGGGGTAACACCATACAAACAAGAAGAAAATAACCTTGACAGGTTGTGTAAAATGCCACATTTTGGCAGTTTGAATTTAAGGTGTGGACGACAGACTCGGAAAAATGTTTAACTCTAATTATAACTTACCAATGACCTGTGGCGTTGTTGAGGTGGAGACAGGGATTTGACTGGCTGATCTGGGCAGGCCGATGGCAGAGCAAACAACACTTCCAAACCAGGAAGGTAGATGAGGACAATGTGGCAGGTTACTGGGGACGACTGGAGGATGAGCCTGAGGCATAAGCTGACAGACAAAACAGAGCAAGGATGTGACATTTGTAACACAACGGTGACTAAAAGTTCTGGTGGAGACTGGAAGGATGGAAGCACTCCTGCAGATGCGGGGCTCATAAATACTTTTATTGTCATGACTAGTCAACACATGAAACACCCCATTGGGAGGGAGCCGTGTTTCCATGTGGTTAGGGAAGTGAGCCATCATGTGCATGTGATTCCATTTTCTGCTAAATATATCGACAGCACTCTTTATGTAAAACGAGAGAAGTCATTTCATTAGGCCCTTCATTGATTCATGAAAATACAGTGACTCAGCAGTTTCTGTTAATGATCCCAGTGCATTTTGTCCGCCCTTGAACATGTCATGCACTCAGTGTGCACAAAACGTTAGGTTTGCAGGGTTGGGATTAAGCTTTCAGTTGTGATAGTAAAGGTTCGAGTAAGAAGTCCCTCAGTGCATCACATTAACGCATGTCCTCACTGAGATAGATGCACATGACTGTGTGTTTGTATGTCCATGAACTCAAATTCACATGTGTAGCTGACAGCTATTGTCCACTGGAGTGGTCCAACTTTGGCATACAGTATAATCTGTCATCTGGTGTGAGTTCTCTTTGACCTTGTGGATCTTGCTCAGCATATATGCACCTCTGCACTACTTCTCTTCTCTCCTCTTCTGCCATCCCATACCTCTCTGCATATTTTTTCCCTTTTCAGCTTTTAAATATACTGCTTTAGATATTTGTCACTGCTTGCCGACCACAAATTAATTTCACTGTCTCATCCACCATGGAGGTGTCAAGATGTTTGGTCTGAAATAAGATGAGGATTCAAAAGACCATCACATCTAATCAAAAACAGCTGCAGCTCCACACCCGAGCTCACACAATGGGCACTGTTTCTGTGTGTTTTCCCATAAGTGATTTTTTTTGGCTTAGTCATCACTAGACAGAGTGTGTAGTTTTATTGCTGCAAATAACAATTATTTGCATGATCGATTAATCTGTCGATTATTTTCTTGTTTAATGAATGACTTGGTCGGTCAATAAAACGTCAGTACATTTTCAAAAAAAAAAATGTTAAAATAATATCGCTGTTTCCTAAACCTTCAAAGGATGACGTTCTCAAATGTCTTCTTCAGTCCAAAACCAAAATTATTTACATCCTTTTTAATTATTTCTTTATCATATGGAGCAACAAAACCAGAAAATAAATATGACAAGTGTAAGAGATCTAAGTCAGTTTGTGAAAAGTAAAGGTGGAATGGAGTTCTATCCCCGCTATCACACTGTTTCTACTAAAGTGGTTTTACATTTCTCGTTATTGGAAACATCTGTTGATGTTTGTTACATGGGAAATGAAAGTGCAGCGGGAGATTTAAAGTCCACTCTTGAACCTGAGTGCAGTTTAGAAACAATATCTCCAAAACTGCCTTCTCAATAAAAAACATTATCATTACCTCATGTGGGTTTTTTTTAAATTTGTCCCTTGCAGAAGTAAAAAAAAAAAATAGGAGTCCATAGAGGTTAAATCTTGGTTTGGTTTCTGTGTTTAATTTGACTAATAGGTTATTATTGTTGCTATATTACCAACATCTAACCTGACACTATTCTGAACCAGGAAACTTTAATTAACAGGATCAGAAAAGCAGGTATGCTGTCCTATTGATAGTGGTATCAGAACAGAATGTGGCTTTGTTGATTTCACCACAAGGCACAATTAACAGCTCATAAAACATCAACTAAGATACGATCTTGACTCTTATATTGCAGCGTGCTCATGCCTCATAACATCAGGCAGTAATACCTTAAAAAGAGGGATGACAACAACAGTAAAATGAACTTATTGGATTAACAAGTGAAAAGGTGCATACAAGGATTCTTCCAGAAGCTGGATTAAATGAAGGAAGGCAAAAAAATGAGCCAGGATGAACAGCAGCATACAGTACATGGCTTCTTCTATGCTGCGGTTTAAATTCATCTAAGACTACATCAGTGGCTATGACTGTGCAGAAATGTAGATGTGGGAGCTGATAAGTCACACGTTGTTGTTTTAAGTCACAGTGGGAGGTTTCAGAGGCCCACTGTGGAATAGATGCTACAGCCTGGCATCCTCTGCTCCCCTCCATTAGCTGCTAGAGAGAGTTGTTATCAGCCAATCATCTGCCTCCCTCACATGCCCACCCATATCCTGCTCTGATGAAGACGTGTGTTTTGTTTTTATGTGATTATATGTGTGTGTTTACGAGTGTGTGTGTGTGCTCTATCATCTGTTCAAAGCACATTTTACCCACCAGTCTGTGAGTGTGTACTTGAATTTATTGCCTTTTTAGAACTTTTTTTTGGCATAAACACTAACCTTGTCAAGACCAGTAGTCCTCATGAGAACCATACCTTGGTCCTAATGAGCCAGGTTAGGTTTAGGGCTAAATGGTAATGGGTAATATTAGGGATAAAACCTTGTTAAGGCTGTCCAAATGAATTGAAGTCAATGCAGAGACCTAAGAAAAATAGCTGTGAAACAATAACATGTGCACGTGCTCATGTAATGCTGATGCTGTGAGCATATGAATGGATCTACTCTACACGGTCACCATGTGGCCTAGCTTCCTTTCCTCTAATGCGACAGTTAGAAATAGGGTAAGCGGCAGGTATAGTGGTTAGGGTTCAGGATAGGAGTTAAATCACATCTCAAGGAAAGCGACATTTTTGTTTTACTAGCTCATCACTTACTCTGCACTGACTGTACGTTTCAGTTAGATTTATTTTGCACAATAAAATACACAATCAATGACAAAGATAAAAACAATAGATGCTAGAAGGGGCATTCTGTGTGTGTGTATATATATATATATATATATTGGATATACACATGTACATAGAAAACATTAACAACAATGAATGAAGAAAAATAAAATCTTTTCTTTTTATTCTATGTTTCTATGTTTGTGTCTGTGGGAGGCAGATCTGTCTCATGTGATTCTTAAGATCGCCTGATCATTTCAGTGAGTAGATTTGCATCCACAAAACAGCTATTTAGCACAGGTTATGTTCGCAAAAGCTAACCAGTTACACCTCACAGTGAGGTATATGAGACAAAATCTTCCAACGGGATCAAACCAGTCATGTAACACACACATGCTTGCACACCAGCGATCTAACACACCTATTCATACTCGCATAAAAAAACCTACTGTTGATTCAGAGTTGGAATTTATCTTACCTGCATGTCATTGGACTGTGGGAGGAAGCTGGATTACCTGTTCAAAGACCAATACAGGCACAGGGAAAACATACATATTCTACAAAGAAGTGATTGAAATGATTGAAATTTGAGTATTTAGAAAAGGCTTGTTACTGAGTACCAGTCTATTTACTTAATACTAATATATTATTTACCGAATACTTCCCTAGAATAGGGAAGTATTGTATTAAGTAGTTCAAATAGGTCAACTATTGTTACACATAATGCTGTAGGGAATAACAACAGAATAAAAACACAGTAGTGACACTGTGCGAGTAAAATAAAATGATTGCAAACAGATTGGATTATGACTAAAAACACAAAGAAATGTCCACAAAAGTTAGTTAAGAAGTTAATTCTATTACTAAAAACCCCTGTCTTGATGCAGCCAATTCTTAGATGAAGGACGCAGCATACTAATAAGTTCACATCATTTCTGTCCACAAATAGCAAACTGAGGCAGAATAATAGCATAAAAAAAAGATCACCAAATGTAACTTACTGCAGCTTTAAATGAAGAGAGACACCAGTTTAGTTTGCTTTTTTTTTTTTTTTTTTAAATGAAACTGTGTTGCACAGTCAAATCTGCCAGTGTATGAGCTAGATGAGCTAGAAAATCAAGGTGGCTGTAATGTACAAACAATAAAACATACAACCTGCGCAATTCCAGAGTATACCATTTAAACTATTACAATAAATAACAGTATGAAGGTTTGGACTTTCAGTTGCACCACTTTGCATCCCTGTCAGATTTCAATATGACCAGTAAAATCTGCAATTGGCTTTACAAAATACGGATTCTACTTAAACCAACTTGAATTTCAGTAGCATAAATGTATCTTTAAATGTATTATTATTGATTTTACTCAAACAACTGTAAAATTATACAACTATTCTAAACAGTGCTGTTGTTACAGCACTGTAAAATCTCAAAGAGAAAAATAAAATGTATATTCCCAAATAGCAAAAGTACTGATACAGTACACTATATCACTCTTAAAATAAACAAGAAAGGTATCATAAACCCTTACTATGAGGGTATTTCATACCATTTGTCTTAAGACATTTTAAGGCTGTTCCCCTTCTCTTTTTTTTACCATATGTTTATTTAGTGCAAAATGAAAAAGAGAGAGAGAGAGAAACCCACCATATGGCAGTTTTCAAGACTATGTGCACAAAATGTCAGTCAGGTTATACGATAAGTCAGTATCACGCTGTGTATTTCATTTAAGGTGCAGTAATTACTCCCACAGGTTTACATTCAGAGAACATTTACACGTAAACTAAAAATGTACATGTGCACATTTATATAATTTACATAGAATAAAGTTGCATTAAATCCATTTAAAAAATTAAACATTTGACGTCACATGTAACAAAGTCAAAGCCCAGTTTTTATCAGATTAATGCATTTTAAGATCAGATCTGTTTTGAAAGAAGTTAGAGCTGAAGTTGAAAGAAGGCTGCTCATTATTTTCTCCGCTCCACCATTTATTCTGTTTCTGGAAATCAGCCATTGACCTAAACTTTGAGTATTGATTACCAATAACCTTTTCCTAAAGTGGTAAAATATAGATTATCTCTACTACAAAAGGCAGCTAAGATTGAGTTTGCATTCTAATTAGATAAAGGTCACTTCAATTGATTGACCTTTCGACAGTAACATCTTGTCTGTGACAAATGCAAAAATAAAATCATGTATAAACAACAGTTACACGGCTCAGTTTAAGGTACCATGGCACCTACATTATTGGGTCAAAGAAACAAACAAGTCTCTCTCATGTGTAAAAAACTTTTGCTAAAGACGCTAGACCAGCAATAGGACCTGCTTATACTTGTCTGCAAAAAAAGTCATTACTGCAGTGTGTAAATAAGATAAAGGTCAAAGTGCTTGAGGATTCAATAAACCAGTATGTGAGAAAATACAGAGAGAGCGCTGTAATCAAATACTGAGGCTGCAGCAATCAGTAATATGTTTGTGTGTGTTTAAGTGTATATGTTTTTGTATTTTTTTTACCTCTTTAGGACCTTTTATGAAATAAACACTGACCTTGTCAGGACCAGTAGTCTTCATGGAGACCAAAACCCGGACCTAATGATGCAGGATCTCATTTCTGAGGAACTGGTTAAGTTTAGAGCTAAGGTTTGAATTGCGGTTATTTTAAGATTAGGATTAGACACTAACTGGTTACGGTTTCAGATAGGTCACTTTATCATTAGGCTGCTCAAATGAATGGAATTCAATGTAGTGTCCAAAGAAGACATATGTATCTAAATGTAGCTGAGCAAACCTGTGTATGTGTGTTTGTGTGCGTGTGTGTGTGTGCGCGCACCTGTGTAACTATATTAGACTACAGACAGGAGTCCCAGTGAAGTTGGAAGTCTGAACTGTCCAGGAAGTCTGTGGAAAAGACACTAGGTGGTGTTTGGGGGCCCAGTGGGCCCATTGTCAGGCTTTCTTCGCTGCTCTCTCTTCCCACACAGAGGTCCAGCCAATCCATACTGTCCAGGACATGCTCGTCCTCAAAGGTGTCCATGGGTGACGGAGCATTGTCCAGAATGCTGGGTGTACACAGCATGTAGCTGTGGAGGTCGTCAATCAAAGTCAACAGGCCTCCAGGCTCCACCCCCAGGAGAGGCTTACCTGTGGTGCTTTCAAGGAAGTCCTCCAGGCGCCCGCTTCCACTGTTACTGAGGTGCTGTCTCTCTTCGGCGGTGTCCACCAGAGTCTGGAGCTGAGGCTGCACCAAGGGAGTGGGCTGAGGGGTGTCACAGCTGGGTGGGATGGGGGAAGATAGCAACAGCGGGAGTGGGGAAGAAGGAGGGGTGGAGTTTTGATTGAGGTCCAGAGGTGAGTTTGTTGTTGGTTTGAAGGGGGTTGAAATCCCTATGCGGAGAAACACACAACTCTCACAATTTCAGCAACACAGTGCAGTGTAATAAATCATTCTGAAAACAATCAGGCCAGACAATATTATTGCATCTTACCTCCTGTCTGCAAAATGATGTCAATAAAATCATCTTCATGCTCTGTATCCTAAGGACACACACATACACATAAAGAAGGGAGGGAGGGAGGGAGGAGGAAAACAGCAAAATCTTAACCTTTAAATCTGAACATAGCAGGAGACACGGGACTAAGACATCCAGTTTAGTGCAGAACCCCTACAGGAAATAAATAAAAACAAGGAAAAACAAATGTTAAATTAAAAAAAATCACTTTCCGAGGACAGATTCTATGAAAAATTTAATTTTTCTTTATCGAAAGTCAACTTGACTTTCTCATTGATAAACATCACCTTGAAGGATTATCTGTGTCATCTGTGCATACAGTATCTTACATTTGGAGTGGTAGGTGATAAGGTCTTTCTCCCTGAGGGAGCAGCTTCCTGGTCCTTTAAAAAAGGCTGCATGCTGGGTGGTGCAGACAAACACTGAGCAGCTACCTGCTGCGGTTCAGATAACTGATCCCCATCCTGTTTTCATTAGGGAGAGAGAGAGAGAGAGAGAGAGAGAGAGAGAGAGAGAGAAAGACGACCTTAACACAAACAGTACTTTAAAGAACACATATTAGTTTTAGATCAAAATAAATCTCTGATCATTGATAAGACTATTTATCCACCTTGTGCTTTCTTTGCACTGAGTGTACAGTTTCTTACAGTAATATGCATCAACACCTCAACTTCAAAGTATCCATAAATTATAGTGAATGTTTTCAATGTTTTCTCCATGCCTTTTCCTTTGTTTTCTCTATATTATTCATTTATGATCTACTACAGCCAATCCCAGCTGACATAGGGCGAAAGGTGCTTCACCCTGGACAGGTCACCAGTACATTGCAGGGCCAACACACAGAGATGAACAACCATTCACTCTCACATTCACACCTACAGGTAATTCCGAGTGTTCTATATATTACTGCTATATATTAATAATGGATTAAATGTTAATCCATTATGTTTAGATGTCATTTAACCATTGATCTGATTTTTACATTTTAACTGCTAGAGCATTCATTTTTGCTATTTAAAATATTAAATATTTCTTTATTTGGTGATGTTCAGATAGTACAGATGATTTAATACAGATACGTTTTTATGAAAAATTCTGCTTTCTTTTAAAACTTTTGCTGAGAAGCTCCAAGTCCACAGCCTTATGGTATCCCACAGTGAGGTTAGATGATCCCCAGGATAATTGTCCATGGTTAAATAACCACTCTACACACATTCTCTCTTGCCAAGAATTTCCTGCTCTACATTTACTCAAACCTAAGCTCACTACCAGCCCAGTATTTCAGAAGCTTTGTTCCAAATGTCTCAATCAGACAAGATGCAATTGAGTCTTTGTTCCTCCATTAACCACATTAATCATATTAATGGAGGATGTCATTTGAGTAATTAGCTAGTGACAGACAGTCTTATCAAGGACTGTTGTATCCATCTTAAACAGCATAACTCATTAATTTCTCTCTTCTCTTTCACACATGTCCCTATTTATGGAGCATTAACAGAGTGTACACTAGTCTTGCTACAGGGATGGAAAAATAAGCTCGAGTTTTGAAATAATGATGAGTACCATGGTGAGTTCTGCAAGACAGTAACAACTTCTGTTAGAAAATGTGATTAAATCCCAAAAAACATATGATGATGTGGTGGCAGCGAAGGTGCATTTTGAACTTTTTAAAAGGTCACAGTATAGTTCACCTAAATCACAATCCATAGATAACCAAGCAGACAATTTAGGCTTTATGCTAAATCTTTCAGCTTTATGCCCACCAATACAGCAGAGCAGTGGTAAGTGTGTCCTTCCAGATGTCCTTTTTAATACTGATAATCCACAGACCTCACTGTGGGCAATTAGGTTCAAACCAAATTTTATTTAATCCTACACTCTGACTGAAATATGTTTACTTCTGATACATGAGACTTTTTAAATCTTCACAGAGTAAGTTACAGATTTAAAGAAGGATGTGCAAAGAGTGAAGAATTATGTATATGCTATCATATTTTATAAATATATTTTACTTCAGCTACTGGTCAAAGGTCTTGATTCACACCTCACCTTTAGATTTTGTTGTTTCTTAACTTTCATGTGCATATTCAGATTGAATATCAACTCTGAGCCAATGGGCAAGGTTATGACCTATAATATATCTGCCTTAGCACCCACAGACTATTGTACATACTTGTCCGACACAACATAAAATTAAACTTTCTCTCCATCATGAACAGTGGGTATCATCAGTAAAGATGATGTGACACTAATTGTGATAACTGTTTAACTAGTGATTATACTAGGTCCATGGTTCTCAAACTATGGTACATGTACCACCAGAGGACGCTCACGTACCACTGGTAGCATAACATGAAGGAAAATGAGAAATACTGTTCTACTCTATGTATATACCAGGGTATGTGAGGAGTAGAGCTGAGGAATTTTGACTGGAGTGTATAAAAATGAAACAAATAACAAAATAACAATAAATGAAAGAATATTAATAAGAGTCACCTTTATCTCCAATGTACATGCAATCTGGATTCAGTCCATGGTTTCTAAAAAAGAAACCATGAACTGCTGAATGTGACTTTTTTTTTTTTTACCTGGAGAGTGATGTGATTGGTCGCTTTTCCCTCAGGGTCAGTTCTTTGGTTCTCAGTGACAGGATTGCCCAGCGTAATCAGGAAGTGGTTCCCATTGCTGTCTGTTACCAGGGCTTGGGTGGAGTCACACTTAAAAAGAGGCAGGAAACAGCCAGTTGAGCCCTGCTGCTTTTTGATATAATCCTGAGATAAATATACAAAACTGACTTTTAGAGGACATTTTCCCTTATGTTTGTGTAAATACCAGCATTCAGAAATGGTGAAAACAGTTTCAATAAAATATCAACTGTCCTTACTGTAAAATGACAGGCAGTGTTATCTTTTATTAGCAGGGTTTTTTTAAAGAAGATAATGTATCTGCTGTTTCTACCTGTTGTTGCTTGAAATGCAATGTGGTCTGCATCTGGATTTGTGGTTGTTGAATTGTCTGCTGTTGCGTTATTTGTTGCTGTAACGGTGATTTTTGCTGTGTCGTCAGAATCTGTTGTTTCGGCTGCATCTGTTGTTGAAGTTGCTTGGACTGTGGATGCTTCTGCAGCTGTTTGAGCTGCTGTTTGTAAGATTTCTTCTTCCTCTGCTGCAAAAGCTTCTGCAGGTTCTGTTGATTCTCTAGCACATGGTTAGTGTTCTGCGTGTTCTGCTGTTGCTGTAGCAAAAGTTTCTGTATGGCCTGCTGCTGAACCAGTTGCAGAGTTTTCTGCTGGAGACAATTGTGTCGTCCTTGCTTCTTCTGTGGTTCGATATGTGGCTGAATCTGCTCCTGTGTCTTCCGAGTTTGAGTGTAAGTATGTTGTAATTTATGAGAGTCCAGTGACTGCATAGTTTTCTCACAAAAAACTTTCTCTGCCTCAGTGACCTCATCTTTGACATTAACCTTAGTGAAATCCGTGTCAACTGAAAGAGACATTTTTTGAGGGTGGGGTGAAGGATGGCCAGAGGAGAGTGGGACACTAGCATGATCAGGGAGTTCTTGTTTTACTCTTACAAAAAGTACTGGCTCAGTAACTCGAGTTGCTCTCTTTCTTTGCTCCAGTTGCATCCTAAGCAGATCCACTAGTTTCTGACTCTGTCTCAACATCCTGGTCAACTCCTTTATCTTCTTATCTTTCTCCTGCAGCATCTTGTCTTTATCAATAGTCAGTAGTGGAGCTGTTGTTGTAGTGGAGGAGGCACGTGACGAGACCAGGCAGTGTTTCTCCAGAGTCGCTGGCTTTAGTGAGACCTGGCACGGAGCAGGAGTGGAGCATGTGAGCTCGTCTTTAATATTCACCGGAAGCTGAGCCGGTGAGCATGGCTGAAGACTCGACTGGCTCAGAGGTGACCTCATCTACACAGCAAGAAAGAAAATGAATATATTCATCATCATAAGAAACCTCAAAAATGAATAAATGCACAAACACAAAAAAGAGCTTGATTCAGCTTGCTTATTCACCATGAACCTTTTGAGATATTGCAGTCATAATGTTTGATTGTATTTCGAATTGAGCTTTGATTTCTTTTTTCAATACTTCAATAGTTTTTCTACTATTGACTTCAGTATATAAAGTAATTTCTTGCCTGTTGGTTTGTTTATTAGGATCCCCCATTCTATTCATGCACAGCTCTATGAATTTATTCTCATAGGGGTCTTCAAAACAGTCACATTTCTGATAAATGCAAGTAATGATCATTTTTCATCAGATACCTGAGAGAGAGGGTTATGCACTTCATCCACATTTGTTTTGTAATTAAAGTACAGAAAAATGTGTGTAGTGCTCTGGTTTTACCATCTGTAGTTTTGTGATCTTGTTTAAAAGATAATAATTATTTCAACTGTATAAAAGTGTGTTTATTGATATTTATTAGACTGTCACTCCATATTTTAATGTGTTTCACACAAAACAAAAAAGTGCAGCACATTTTTTTGTATCAAAATATATCATGCAAATGCTGATATTCCTCCTGTTTCTCATGTCATAACCTGGCAGTTTTAACAGCCATAATCACTCACTCTCACTCATTTTCTACCACTTTATCCTCCACTGAGGGTTACAGGGGGTGGTGGTGTCTAACTCCAGCTGAAATAGGGCAAGAGGCAGGGTACACCCTAGACAGATTGCCAGTCCATCACATTCACACATAAGGGCAATTTAGAGTGTCTAATTGGCCTAATCCCCAAATCTGCATGTTTTTGGACTGTGGGAGGAAGCCAGTGTACCCAGTGCACACACAGGCAGAACAGGCAAACTCCTTGCAAACTTCTTGTTCCGACTGGGTCGCAAACCCGGGACCTTATGCTGCAAGAGTGCTAACCACTACACCAACCGTGTGGCCCCAGCTATAATCAAATGAAGTAAATTCCTACCATTTCCTCCAAAGGATCGCTGTTAAAGCTGGTGTCCTCTGGACTGCTGGTGGCTGTAGGGTGGTTAGACAGAGTCAGTGGAGAGATCTTCACACTAGAGTTCAACAGCGGCTGAGGAGTAGCTATAGGTGGGGTTGGAGCACAACCTATATTAGCCACACAGAGATTAACTGGGTGTTTTGACATATAGAAACACAAATATCATTTGTTGTTTGCTTCAATTTACTTATTTTGTCCTTTGAAAATCAATTGTGTTTGTGTGAAATTACAAAGAACACATGCACTGTATAAAATAGAAGCTGAGTGGAAAACATTAATAATCTTCAGTCACCAGAGTGACTTGTCAGAGAGGATGTCTGGTGGCACTGAAATGGTTGCTGTAGTGACACATTGTTGTCGTTGTTGGTGATGGTAGTGGCAGTGACTGCAGCAGCAGTTTGTGAGGCCCTTCCTGCTCCTTCAGCCCCCGACCCTGTGGTACCCCCTGCTGTTGGAGAGGAGAAACTGTCACTGCCTCCATTCATTTCCTGGTAAGTCCTCAGCCTCTCAATAAGGTCAGGTTTGGTGCCAGAGACTGGCAAACTACGCAGCTTCAGCTCCGACTTCAGTTCAACCACCTGACAGAGGATGGAGAAATGAGACCAACTGAGACTGAAGGACAAGACTGAGTAGAGGTGCAAGGATGGGGATAAACATAAGTAAAAAATTGAAAAAAAAGATCAAAGAAAACAAATAGACGGAAAAAACAATAACACACAATAATAACACACAATAATTAATTTTGTTCTCTTTGGCAGTTGACAAACCAAAATGACAACATTTTTGTTTGAAGCTCATGTTTGCCTGAGCTTGTCTCAGTTTGTCTTAACAGCTTGTAAACAGCAGTTAGAGCTGTGGTTTCTCATTGTGCCGATTCTTCAGTAGAAAATAAAATAACAAGGTATTGTGTGGGCCTGCAATCTAACCTTCATTTCATCCAGGTTTAGAGGTAGAGACAGTGGTTTGGTTCCATCTAAAGAAGCCAGACTTTGACTGCTGTGACTGATAGAAGGGGTAATGAGGGGTTGAGGTGGGGAGGAAGTGGCCTTGGAATTTGAAGAGGAAGACGGCTGCTGGTTTTCCTGGAGACTGTCAGGAAGAAAGGGAGAGTTCAGAAAAAGAGAGAGAGTTCATCAACCTTTAATACAGTTGCTTCATAAAGTTGCAAAACTTTGTCCCACGATATTAGGGCTATAATAAGCTCATTCATTTATTACGAATAATAAGGCATGTTTTTATTTTTGCCTCATATTTAGTTCATACACTTCCAAGACAAACTCCTCACTCACTTGGGTGGTGCAGGCAGGATGGTGTGGTAGTTATACTGCTGCTGCTGCTGCTGACTGAGGATCTGGAGCTGTAGGAAAAGCTGCTGCTGCTGCAGAACTTTGGCATAAGATGAGTCCAGATGGGGAAGAGGCTCTTTATCCCCCTTCTGGTCGGGGGGGATGTACTGATGGTATTTTAACTTCTTTATCTGAATTTCAACACATTTACAACATCACAGATCAGTATGTTAGAAGTACATTACTGATTCTGTGGCTTATATTTGTTTCCTTCAATGTTCTGACACACTGATTGATCTGAATATCATTGTTTGTACTGTATTAACTAAAAAAACTCTACCTTTGGTTTGCTGTCCTTGGTTTTCTTGTGCTTTTGTCCAGAGCGGTCAGAATTTGACTTAGGCAGGGACTGCCAAAAAAGGAGTAAGACATTGTGATAGTTGTATACAACTCTAAACTTTTGAGTCAGAAACACACAACTAAATTACTTTTTAGCTGCATTAATTACTTACATACTTCTTAAAGCATAAAGCATAAATTCTAAAAAGAATTTATGCAAAAAGCGTTTGTTTAAAGTTGTTCTGTGACCATCTGATTAATTAATTGTAGATGTGTTTTATGCTCTGCTTCACATTTAGACATTTGTTCCGTTACAAATATAATATATGGATTACTGTAGCTTTTGATCTAAGTATTGATTTATTATTGATTATATTCCAGGATAATTTATTGTTTGATTGTCTGCCTTTAAATGTCACTTACAGTAATCTGAGAGGTGACATGGATATTCTGGGCAGATGGTGTCACTGTCCCATCCTGCTTCCATGATGGGGAGGATCCAGAAAGTGAAGGCAGTAGAGGAGCTGAAGGAGGGACCTGAAGAAGATTATGAAGATTAAAACATGCTGAGCTTAAAACCTACAATAATAAGATGACATTTTCAACTTCACAGAACTCAGCTGCGAGACGACAAACTGAATTTCCTTTGTACTCAGTTTTACAATTTTCCATCCATGATATGTGACATGTCACTCACGCTACCATCTTCTCCCCAGAGGAAACCTACCTGTGAATGAGAGGGGATGCTGCTCTCAGCCAGCGTCTCTGGTAGAGAGAGCAGTGGTCCTACACCCAGAGGCGACTCCTGCCCTACTGGCTGTTGTGGAGACAGACTGTCATTGCTGTCCTCATCACATGATGAGTTTTCACCTGGAGCCATTGGAAACTGGGTCTCTAAGAGAAGAGAGAGAGAGACAAAGAGATTGTGGGGAGAGAAAGAAGGGAAAGAATTCATATACAGGCAAATTAAAGATTTTAAATTGCTGACATTACATTACTGCAATGACAAGTCACAACATGTGTCAATATAATATTTAACCTTGGAAATGAAATGGCAAATGTATATGGAGCCTGGGTGATCCTGGTTGGATGATCAAATATACATTATTCAAATTTCCCCTCAGTGAAATCTTTCTGCAGCTACAACAACTACAGCAGCTACAGACCAATAGACAAAGAAAGATTAATATTGATGAAAAGTAAAGATTGAAATGCAGGCGAGACCTGATATTAAAACCTAAAAAACAGTAATTACAATGCAAAATGTGCAGAGCAAAGTGTCATATTGAGATAAATGATAGACATAGTGATAAATCCACAGACAATATAGAAAAAATGGATGTAGTCTTCTGCTTTCCGCAGTTAAGTCAATCAAGAAGTAAGAATACAGTGAATAGCGACCAGGGGGTGACGTCATTGGTTGCAAAAAGAATTTCGTTGGAATGGAAGTCAATAAGAAAACTGTCCAATTTCTCACATAACTATTTACATCAATAAACATTCTCCTGAAAAAAATAATGATCAATTGCTAATTTATATCCTTCAACAATAGAACTTGATGCCCATCCATTCATCCATTGTCTACCGCTTTATCCACCACATGAGGGTCACAGGTCACTGTAGCCAATCCCAGCAGACACACGGCGGAAGGTGGGGAATGCAATTCAAAGTGAGTTGATTCAAAGTTGAAGTCAATTTTGTAAATTAGGTTCTCATTTAGAGTAAACTAGACAATTTAGTTCATTTACCAGTGTGACTGAGTGCTGGTAGCCAGAATGTAGGTCACTGAGCTTACACTGCAGAGGTGTCATCCATCCAACAAGTATGGAAAAAATGGATGGGTGGATGAACAGAATCTCGTCAGTATCCAGAATCTAAACTCCCTGCACTGTGTCAATGAACTGATGCTGTGTCCCTGTCAACAGCCACAAAGCCTGCCAAAAGTATCACAAGTATGCGTTAATGCTTCTGTGACAGTGTGAAATACTACGACACGCTTCTCACACAGCAAGTTTATTCTCCAGCGTCTGCTCCAGAAATGTCACCCAGTGTGTTTATCTCTACACAGAGTGCGACGACAGCTGTAGAGCAACTTAAAAAACAAAACCTGTCTCATTTGCATTCACATCATGCCCATAAAAGTCAGTGTATGTAGGACTTTTGTCCATGGTGCAGTCTGGATAACCCAAGGTTCATATGTGTCATTGCCCGCATTCATCGACGCAACCACGTAAATATCCAGTCAGCTCCTTCATACCAGTTTCTAAGTGACAGATGGTATCTCTGTCAGGAATGCCATTATGCTGAGAATTGGGAGTGCAATGTATGATATGAATGCATTAACTGTTCATTATGTCATGGTTCACCTCTAATGATACTTAGTGCAAAATATTTTGAGACAAAGCTTGAAATCCACATATGGAAAAATGCAACACGTACACACACACACACACAAACATATATATTTCAATCAATTCAGTACTATGCAGTCTTATGAGTGATCAGAGGGATTTAATAAGTTAAGATATTTGCTATGATCCGGCAAACAATGTAGTTTTTGCTGGTGGATGTGTGATATTAAATTACAGGAGGTAATACGGGCTGTGGAACACAGTGATGTAAAATCACCACTGGCCATTCATTTACCATCAGCAGGCAATGATGAAAAGACAACATGGGGCCGATTTAATTCCCTCTTATCCAATAATGTAATGACTTCCTACTGATGCATTGTTCTGTGTGTGTGTGTGTGTATGTCACAGTGGCCTGCTTTGTGTGCATGTACCTCTGCATGGTAATCTCTGTAACCCCTGTGTTCCCAGCACTCCCACAATAAGTGGCAGAAATGTAATTGTTCCCTGTAACAAGCTGACAGAGATAAATACCCACTGATGCAGTTTTTGTTATTGAATCCCAACAATCCTCCCTTTACACATCAATCAAGCACCTGATCCTGCTGTCTCAGATTTCTTCACCCAATTAGTGACCACATGGGCTCCAAACTAATATTAGAATCAATACTGATTTAGTTATTTTATGTTTTATTACTTTTAAAATTTTATTACTGTCTGTTTGTTTCATATAATATCAAATGTGTGAGGTAAGGCTGAAATTAGGGTAATCTGTCACAATTTTATCAACAAAGAACAATTACACAAGTCTTCAATTTTAGGTGACATAACAGATAATGTATTCTGTTAAAAGACACTTTTTAAAACTGACAGCAGAGAAGAAAGATATGTACAGTTAGTGCATACTGCTTAGTAGTGTGATATGCTGTTGTGTATGTTTTAAATGCAAATATTGGGCTTTGTTTAGACCTCGTGTGCATGTGTATGTGTTTGAGAGGGAACATGATGAAAGCTGGAGGAAGGGGTCAGGAGGGACTTCCTGTCAAGAGCCTAAAACTGTGGGTGTGTTTTGATATATAATACATTTGAATTTGATTATGTTTTATGATATTTTAAGATAACAATATTATGTTTCCCTTCTGGTATATGCAGTAAATCAGTAATCAGTGCTAAAAGCCAGACAGAAGAGATAAGTCTTCAACATCAAAAATATACTGCAACTTAAAGAACTAATTTTTTTCCATGAGGAAATATA
The DNA here is from genome assembly GCA_016785285.1 of Brachirus orientalis. NCBI lineage: Eukaryota > Metazoa > Chordata > Actinopteri > Pleuronectiformes > Soleidae > Brachirus > Brachirus orientalis. The sequence goes on along the minus strand of JAFBJR010000367.1, from coordinate 3,107,887 downwards.
GCACTAACAAAGCAAAATTGCAAGTGACAGAAGGTAAGACACAAGAATAAATAAAGCCAGTGTGCACTGAAGTAAAGCATGACTGAAAGTCCAGTAATGAAGGTCAACAGGTTTATCAGATGAGCTGTTGAAAGGGAGAGCATTTCAAAAACAGATGGAGTCTGAAGATAGATTTAATTTCTATCAATAATTAGTTATGTTACAGCTCCACCAGAGGAGTTAATTGCAGTCCTGTTGAAAGTTGCAACAACCAAAGAAAAGCAGTTCACAGGCTGACTCACTGTGGAAATATCAGATTAATTTATTTTAGATACCATGTGAATGGAGTCTATGTGTTGTGTATGTTTTCATTTGGACTTGCTTCAATGTTCAGTACAAAAATGCATACATATGAGAAATCCGCTTTGGCAATGCAAAAGGCTGAGTCATTTGTGGTTCACAGTTTGAAGCCTGCTTCACTCTTTGCAGAGGCAGCACTTACCGATGGCCTGTTTAATACTGGAGTGAACAGGCAGGATGTTTTTGTGGACCAGCTCCATGGGCCCGGGTCGGTGGGAGATCTTATCGTTCAAGTCAACAGCGAGGCGAGCTTTCTTTAGCTGCAGCTGCTTGGCCTGCAGTGATGGCTCTGCTGACATCTCTGGAAGCGGACACAATTATCAGTTATATTTTAACCTACAACATGCTGATGCCAATTCAGTCTGTTGACTTTTTACTCTTAAATCCTTTTCATCTGTCTTGAACATGTACAAAAAAATGACAGGCCAAAATAACAAACATCATCTTTTATCAACATTTTGAAAAAGAGAGCCAAAGTGTAACAGTGACTACAGAAAAAGTGAGTGAATGAATTTTGTCTGTACTGGCTTGAGTTTGTACCAGCCTATTTCTATTAGTGGTGATTTCTCACCACTAATAGTTTCAGCTGATTTTTTACTACAATCCAAAAACATGTAGATTTGAGAATTAGGCAAATTTGACACTCTGACACTCACTAACTGACCGTAGCTGTGAATGTGAGAGTGAATAGTTGTTTGTCTTTTTGTGGCCCTGTGATGAACTGGTAACCTGTCCAGGGTGTATCCTGCCTCTTGCCTTATGTCAGCTGGAGTTAGGAACCAGAGCCCCCCCGGCAACGCTCATGTGGAGGATGAAGCGGTAAAAGATGGATGGAAGGATGAATGGATATGGGGTGTACCAAATAACCACAACTCTCTGTCAGCTGGCTCATAAAGATGTGTGTGCCAGGGATATCTGTGTGCTTTGAGTTTGTGTCCTCGTCCATTGGTAAGACTCGAGCCAGACTCGAGTTAAAAGCTGTCGGAGCTTCCTCCTGTTGTCAGTGAGTGTTCAAAATTATTCTAATAAATTAGTTTGAACTCGACAGAGACTTGGACAGAGAAATATAGGCAGATTCAAACGTAACTGTTCAGTTTTGACTCCATGATTACTTCTAAGCTCCGACTCTATTCATGGAAAGCAGCTGAACTTTTCAATACTTGATGAATAGACAGAAAGCAGAGAAAAATGAAGAGGGGAGAGAGAGAGAGAGAGAGAGAGAGAGAGAGAGAGAGCACATTGGTGTGACTTTGTGTAGATTTATTCCACTTATTCAGTTCACTTTCAGTTCATTCTAAATGGGTTTGCTGATGATGTGGATTACTGCTCATATATTATATCAAATTTTATTCTTTCTTGGATTTGCGTCCCACTTTAGTGCACTAACCATCGCATTCTCTTAAGCCATGGAATAAAATGCATAGTAGCCTTGGCAGTGCTTGCATTCACAGACATTGTAAAAGGTCAAATATCACAAGGTGAAGGAATAAAATAATGAGATGGACTCCACTGCAACAAGCCTCCCTTAAACAGTGTAATTAATTATATATATATAGTTTTTGCAGCAATCACAAATTATTCACGCAAAGAATTCCTATAGCTCTGTAATTATTATTTAATTATTTGTGGTATTGGAAACTTGAAGATGATGGATTAAATTTTGGATATCAGTTCATTATGGCTGAAAATAGAGACAATAGAGAATTTATACCTATTTATTATGAAATAATATATATAAAGGCGGGTTTCATGAACTTTAAATGAATGTTCACACTTATTGTGTTTAACTGCTTGTTACAGGTGGATTATGGAGATCTACATCAACAGGCAGCCTCAGCTGTTTACTGCCATTTTGTTAGAAATTAAGCATCCAGTGCAAAAAAAAAGTAGAAAGGTGAGTGAAAAGGAAGAAAATGTCAGTCCCTCCTTTTCATTGCTACTACTTTAAATGCCACCATGTCTCTAAGGACAGTGTAGCCAAATAGGATAAGGCACTTTTATGAAAACTGCTACACCATGGAAAAATCTAAATTAATAGTAGTTTGAAAGTGTTCTTGTGGGTTAGAGCGAATATTAGGAAAACTCAAATGGCTTAGGTATGCAGGTCCAACCCTGACAGAATAGTGTTCTCTATTTTAAAAATACAAAGTTCTAACTGGTTTGTCCACTTGTGCTGTTGTAGAAACATAGTAGTGAAAGATGGCAGTTTTGGTAAAGTAAGGCCCATGGCTCAAGTAGTTATGAACGGCTCATTCCAAACTAGCATTATTTCAAAGAATGAACCACTTACACATGTATAGTATATTACATTTCTGCTGAAAAAACCCTTCTTTGTGTTACACACTGAACCTTTAACTGCTTAACATCAGGTCACGCAAAAATACAATTGAAGAAGGCTACAGTGAAAGCCTCACCAGTGGATACACAAATGTTTCACTGTCTTAATGCACACAAGTATAGGGGCTACACATGCACATTAGTAGTGTGACTAGATAAGCAACCCTGAGGCAAGACTGCTGGTACCTGCTCAAGCCTCAGTTCACGTCGCTGAGCACTGTCACACTGCTGGTACACACTCACTCTAACTAACCCTGAGGACATCAACCCTCTCCGACCTCTCACCCATAAGATGTCTGTCAGTCAGCTACACAAGAAACAGAGTGAGGTTTCAAAAATACGGACAAAAAGAGACAAATGCCAGAAATAGATGGGGAGATGGGGAATCCAAAACATTTTGAAGGAAGAGAGGAAGAGGAGATAAATGAAGAGATGAAGCCAGAAGTTAAATGGAACAACAGACTGAAGAGCGAATGAAGGGAGGGAATACAGACTGGAATTAAGTCAGGAAGAAAAGAACCTATTATGTGCACGAGATGGCACTTTATTCATGGTCAGTGCAAGTTGGAAAAAAGTGTTCCTACTGGACCTTAACTTACTTAAAAATATATTTGTTTTAGTCTATAACTGTTCCAACAGACTTAAAAGAAGGCTTTTATACAGTTAGTACTTGTTAGGATGTTATTCATCCTGGTATTTTGATGGGGACCTGAAGCCAAATAATTATGGTTTTGTTACAGTATGTGATATATCTTAATTCATTTACACTAACAAATCACTAGTGGCACCAGTTATTTAGAGCACTGTATTGTAATGTTATATTTGGGAAAGGGAAAATAACATTTATGTTGTACAACAGAAGAGTGAAGTAAAAGTACCTCTTTAAAGAATTTACCACTGTGGAAATAGTAGCTGATAAGAGCACAGAACACTTCTTGTGTGTTTACATATGCAAAATTCAAAATATAAATGCTGTGACACCATTGTGAGATCAAACTTCACTAGTTGTGGAAAATAAATGCACTGGTATACTTGAGCATGAACTGCCCCAAGCTTAAGACAACACAGGATTACTAATGTTGATTTTGTAGATCATTATTTCTCAACTACTCTCCAATACAGAAAGAGTAATGTTGTGATTTACTGTCATATAAAGAAGGAAGTTTTTGCACCCAAGAGTGCAGACACATGTTCAGTTGAATGAATCGAACAGAAGCTAATTCATGTTGGGTCACAGGAACACAACCAGAACTAAAAAGCTGTAAAAGAGTTTAAATTGTTTGGTGATACAAGCAGAATCTTTAAATCAGATAAGAAGTAGTTAGCGGATGTCTGTGATAGCAGTTGAAGTTTGAACTTGCTTCACCTTACTTTGAAGACTGAAACTGTCAGGAGACAATGGCATCGTCGTAACCTCAAACTGTTTTGTGGCACAAAATGAGACTAAAACTAAAGAGAGGTGGTGAATTCTCACAGACAGTGATAGTGCTGACTGAATAAAAAAAAAAAACCCTTAGTTTCTCACTCAGTGGTAAACTACATGTATGCTAAAACTAATACAGTCATGCAACAATCACTCCACATCATGAAGGTTACATTTTGCCTAAACATTTTTGAAGGTTTTGATTTATCTGTATTTATTCTTTTTCATTTATCTGCAATATTTTAGATACGTGTGATAATTATATAAAAACGAAACAAGGAAATGCTATAGTTGTGTTTTTATATAAAGAATGGATATGTAAGAATGGAAATGGGCTATATCGCCAAGCAAATAAAACAAAATGGGCTGATATTTATTTCTAGACTACAAACGCAAAATCCACATGGGAATGAGACAGAAAATAATGTATATAATATTTCTACGATGCTGTCAATCAAAAAGTGGTTCAGCCTTTCAGACAGTTCCTCCAGTCATCATGCATCAGCCCGCTTGGGCACGGAGTCCATTGACTCCCAGAGAAGCTGAGCTTCCCCAGAAGTGACAATTTTTCCACATTTATCCAATCAGTGTCTCGCTCACCAGAGTGGAAAAAAGCCATTTTGTGCTGTCCTATAGAGATGAATTGAAGCTGAGCTTCCACTGATTTTAATGTGCCCTGCTGCTATGGGAATATATGAGAAGAAAATCACGTCAGACTATCTGTAGTAAAGAGACGATTTTGAACAAACTAGTTATACAGTTAATCACTTCTAGCACACTTAATGAATGTATATATAACAGTACATATTTGACCATTTATTTTATAACATTTTAGAGGAAGCAGAGCTTCCCTTGCTGTCACAGGGCCTAGTTGCTAAGGTTAAATCACAAATGTATTGGTAAATTAATAAATAAAAGAGTTTTGTGTTCCCACAAAAGGTTAGGTTTTGTGTACAATACTGCATATTTGTTGAATGTCATTTTGCTTTTTATGTTTTGGTGAGTCAATCTCCACTATGATGGTCAATAAAATGGTATTATCAAAAAATAATAATCTGCAACCCTAATAAAAATTATTTTCCTTTTACTATTATCAGATGAGAAGAGAAATTATGTGTTTTGTCATTGTACACTGGCCTGTTGGTTGTGTAACACTAGCTATGTCATTGCATCACCTTCAGTCTTTAGTGACCTTTTTTCTTTTTTTTAAAGATGAACACGTGTCAGTTAAATACACCTTTAAGCTGTGACTCTTCATTTAGTGATATAAAATTCAGTGTGTGCGTTAAAATAATGTTTACGGACAGGCAAATAGCATATGTTAAAACTTTGAACCCTTGAATTCTTGGAATAAACTAAAAAACAACTTGCTTTCAATGCTCATTGATAGCTTGAGATCTACTTACGTGGCATGATTCCCTGGTTGATCAGCTCTTCTCTGCTCCTTCTCTGTTGTAGCTTCAGCTGGAGAACTGGACACAGACAGATACAGAAAGGTCAGTCATTCTCAAAGCATCATCAGATCCACAATACATCAACCCTTCTGTCAGTCACCAGACACAGACAGCAAAACAAGTTGTGGCACTGCTCATTACTTAGATGCACATTTAAGAAAAGACTTTAAATAAAAATGCCTGTGAATCAAGTATATAAGCAATAAAAGTAAGGGATAATGGAGGTTTTTATCTACCCTCTTAGGGTTTGAATGTGTGGTCCTCTGTGAGAATGTATACCAAAGTTATGCTGCACACTACAAAAGGAGGAGAAACAGAAACACCAGCAGTTTCCTGTTTCAAGTATCTGATTAAATAGCACTCACACATTACAGATAGAGTCACACCTCATTACTGCAGAGATGTAACATTTTAGAAAGAGAGAGGAGAGAGATGTAAATGCACACTGAGTATAACTTTAATTGCCCAGCTTTTTATTCCTTTTAATTATTAAAACCACTAGTGCACTGTGATTGCATTTTCTAACTCCGAAAAATAAGTTTCAGCACAAAACCATCATTGAACTCTTAAAGGTAACTGGCATTTGCATTTTGGGCTGTGAGGCAGCAAGAAGACATCCAATTTAATCTGAATCACTAATTTCCTTTGAAAAATGTGTTTCATAAAGTCTGAGGATTAGACTTCTAGCTCTATCTGGGTCATGAAATCAGCATTTAGCGTTATATGCTTTTGGTAACAGTGCTGGTGGTTCTCACACCCTATGACAATCTGCAGTTAATATATTAGCACATATCTTAGCACTGCAGAGCAGTGGCTGGGGTGCTGCAGAGTTTAAGCTATTATAGTTGAATTTACTGCTTAACACTCTGAATTGGAGTCATTTTCCCTCATGACACTGAAAATGTAGCTCATCTTTCTTCAACACAGAGTTCCTGCAACATGGGCTGAGACCCCACACAGTGTCACTAAATCAGCAAGTTAATAAAGGCAGTAAAAGCCAGAGCAGTGTATGTCTGCACCCCGTTTTAAAAGAGTTCATTCTTAACAATCTTTACTGTCAATTAAAACTCACTATCAATAATTCTTCATGACACCATGGCTTGACAAAGTCAAAAACACACAGATCATTGACAACATTCAAACCAGTCACCTGTATTTTGTTTTGGCTGATTGGCGTGCATAGAGTATTTATTATCAATTTTACAAACAAATGTACTGGGTTAAACTACACATTAATTATACAACATAACCTACATACAGCACCAATCGTATATCACAGCAGTTTGCCTACTTGTGTGCCTACAGCGTATTTGGAAGCAACAAGATAATTCACAACACTGATACTTTGCTGCCCTGGAAGTTTGATAGAGATAATATATCAGCACAGAGTTAATTATACATTTAGCAGACTCAAGGTAGTCATGGTTACCTGATTTTAGTCTAATATTCACTCTGCTCTATAAGATCTAAAACCAAAACATAGAGCTAAAAGATAATGAATCGGTGCAAACAGCTAAGGGAGAGTGCAGATTTCAGGTGATCATTTTTTTGTTGCAGTACTAACAGCTCAGTAGCCTGTCAATTTCTATTTCTTCTGCACATTAAAGCTGAAGGCAGGCTGACAGACTTTACTTTTTTACTGTCAAACCCCGAAAGGACAAAACATTGAATAAACTATAAAATATGAGTAGTTTGTGTATGTGTGTGTGTGTGTTCAAATGATTGAGAGTTGTCTACATTTTCTGTCCACTGTGGTGGAAATGAAAACAGCCTCCATAGCTGTATCTACAGACAGCCCCAATGTGTGTGTGTCTTATAAGCTGATTCCTTTGATTTCTGCAATGAGGACATGGCTGACGCAGGATGGTGCAGTTTCATGCCTTGGCAGCAGAAAAAATGATTTTACTCGCAGCTGCTGGCAAACATGAGCAGACAAACAAAAGTGATGCCGATGCATCCTCATTACGAGCATGAAAAAATATTTGCAAACACACACAAACATGCACCGGTCTGGAGTGCACTTTGAATCAACACATGCACACATTAATACATCCATCCATGAATGGATAGTATAAATATGCAATCAGGAATCATGCTCACATTCATTATGCACTCAAATATGCACAGGCACACAAACAAAACACTTGTTTTTGAGGCAAATGATGTGTGCCAGTAGACGACAGGCAAGTGATGCCATGTGCTGATACATGATCTGGGTTAAATGTGACTATGCCACACACTCAGCAGCAGTTCAGAACAAACTAAGAATGGCGGGAGTCTACAATACAAAACATACAAAGATGCTTCATGACTCAGATTACTATAGAGTGTAAACAACACAACACAAACGCTATGGATGGGCATCACTTGAGTGAGGCTGAAGCGATAATTCTGCGTTAATCCGTCAGCTGACAATAATGACAGTTTAAAGCATCTAAAAGTTATAACTAATCAATGCATGTGTGTTTGCATAAGTATTAAAATTTCGGAGGGTTGCTGAATGCACCTCTAAGCTAACACGTTGTGGATGCTACTCTCACCAGCAGAGCTCTACATGGCTTTGTTTGAGCAAATATAGCCACTGACCCAATATTTGTGCTTGGTGTGCTACTGGTTAGGAAAAACCATGACTGCAGAGCTTTTCAAGGAGAGTGATAATTTGTGTCCCCACATGACTGACAGAGCCAGTATCGGAGCCAGGGTCCGCCAACACTGATAGGTTGTATAATGTCCTACAGGACATGTTTATTTGGCTTAAACAATAAAACAATAAACACATATGACATTGCAACTGAAAAGAATGATATTGTGATATACAATGAATTACTCCACAGCTCCAGGTCAGTTTTATTATTTCCACTATGTGCAATGTACAGTATCTGTTCAGTAGTATTTCATTTCTGGTACATTTATTATCAAGATCACTTTTCATTCTTTGGGTTAGCCCTTCATTACTGCATCTCTCAGTGGCAGATGTTTTTCTAGCCTGCTTGTGGTGAGGAGCAAACATGATGTGGGTGTCATCTTTCAAAACTCTGCCTCAAGTACAATTTAAAACACTTATCTAGTGTAACCTCAGACCCATAACGCATTTGTATATTGGCTTTAATTGTCTATGGTCCTACTTTGAAACTTATTATGACTGGCTGTGTAATACTGTGTAACTACTGCTTTACTATCCTCATGTATCCATTTTTTTCAAGCTGTAAAACCCTAATTACTGCACTTAGTGTCCTCCATTACTTCCACTGACTTATGGTCCTCTTCTTTCTCCCCCTTTACTCTGCTACTCAGTTTTCTATTTGTGTCGACGTTGTAAATGCTTCAAATTTAATCCCTCTGGACAGCCACGTGATTTAAAAGGATCATTACGTAAATTGCTGACCCAAAAGAGCACACTCATTTCATGCACAAGAAAGAAAGAAAGAAAGAAAGAAAGAAAGAAAGAAAGAAAGAAAGAAAGAAAGAAAGAAAGAAAGAAAGAAAGAAAGAGGCCTGTCCATGTGGAGTTTGAATGTTCTTACCATGTGTACTTAGGTTCTCTCTCTCTCTCTTTGGGTAATCCAGCTTTCTCCTACAGTTAAAAAACATGCAAATTGGGGGATGATGGATGGATGGATGGATGGATGGATGGATGGATGGATGGATATAAACATCCATGAGTTTTTATTATAGTGGCAGACCTCTAGTCATCACATATTTGTAAAGCTATTGTCCTTTCTGCCAATCAATACTGTAGGTGCTATGTGTGGTTCACAAGTTCGTCTTCAGGTTTGTCCAAAGATGAACTGTAACATTTTCTCTCTGTGAACAGATTGTTCCTAAAATCAAGTCTGCGCACCTGTTCCACAATACTGTAATCTACACATACTGTGTCCAAACAAACCCAGAGGAGGAGCACCAGTTTAAATTCAACAAAAAGAGTGAAATTGTACCATTTTAGGGGTTTGAAAGTCTTTTAGAGTTTGCAGACATCTTTGACCTCTCCTAAATCAGGCTCTATCTAAAGGTGCAAAACCCTTGGTGGTCAAGCTAATGGGTTGGTGAGTTCATGTGTTCAGTGCAAGTGTGTGCACCCAGGCTGGATGAGACCCAACTGTAGTCCAGCTATTTGCAGAGAATTTGACCCACTTAACACCTCAGCTCAAAAAAATAAACCTGGAGGACAGTGAAGAGCCTTTACACTAAAACAGCCACTGGAGTTGTCTCTTAACAGACAAAAACAAATATCACCTGAGGGTTCCTTTTTGCTTTTTAACAAATGTTTGTTACATTTAACACTGTTAAATGGTGGGGGAAAAAAAGAGAGTATGACTGATTCAGCAGCTTTATGGGATAAATTCTTCTTGCCCCTGCACTGCCACTCCATACAAACCAAAGCACTGCCTACAGCGTTTCTGTTTACAAAGATACAAAAGTGGAATAACAACAAAAAGCAAAATAACAAGTGCTGCATGTGTGTAAGTGTGGTTATGGAAGTGTTCATATGTACACATATCCCACCTTGTCTGAGACTCTGACAGGCCTGACGCTTTAGCTCGAACTGTATGGCTCTTTCATCCTTGTTGGTGCTTATTGGCTGAGGCCTGAAAGGGGTGTGGTCAATGCCAACACAGGGCAAGTGTTTCAGCATGGCAGGTGACACCAAACTTTTGTTCTGTATGAGACACCCAAGAATTGTAAAAAATGAGAGCAAGAAGCCAGTGGTCAGCTCCAGCTGTCACCAGTCTGAACATCCACGACGCGGAGCAACGTAATCCTTCAGGCTAGTTGCTGGGCACAGTAACATATACTGGGTAAAATCAAAGCAAGAGTCCTGCAAAGTTTCTGAAATCGAAGATCCTTAAAAGTGACCTCCATTCCATTTGAACAGACATTTCCACCCACTTCTTTTGAAAGTCTCAATTAAACTGAGTTAAAAAAAAAAAAAAAGTTATTGGAATACAAAGCTTTCAGGGCTAATACACAGCTTTAAAAGAGCCACTGCTGTATTTACTGCAGCTACAGGACTGACTGATGCACTAGACTGTGCTCATGTGTGTCAAGTGTCAGTGAATCCGTGATCAAGCAATCTGTCACAGCTGTTGCTGTACTCAGTCATTCAGTTGCTGACAGACACAAACAGGCTCACACAAGCACACACACACACGCACGCACACACACACACACACACCAATGAGAGACACACGTGTTCTGAGTAGAGGCCTTTTCGTCCATGCCAAATTTCTCTCACTTTACACTTGATCTGAACTTGGTGCGGTTTATATGCACCTGTGTGTGGACTAAGGCTGGGCAATATGGGCAAAAAAAATGTCAATATAGACGGTGATAGTACACGGTAGGTGTTTATCCATGACCAGCAGATTGCTGATTTAACCAACTTTCTGTAGACATGGGGTAGGGGCCAAAGACGAACCATTTAAACGTGTAGATCTGGACAATAGTGTGGATCACTTTTTAACATTGCAAAATACTATAAGAAGCGAGGTATTCTTCAGCATTTTCATAAACTTTACACTAAATAATGCTTTTCATGTGGTGAATTAATATATTTCTTTATTATTTTTATTGACCTATCATTCTTCTTATGATTTTATGATCTACCTAAGGGCCTAGGAACAAGTTCAAATGCCTAAGATTAGCTTGGCTTCCTCTTTTTTAACAAACATTGACTGGATTCCCTGGATCAAGGGAAGGCTCCAGGGCCTTCACTTGCCCTGGAAGCCACAGGCAAGGGGCAAGTGAAATTCAAAGCATGGCATGATGATGCATTGCATTATCAAATATTTACACTAGATGTCTCACTTCTTGTAGGATGTTAATCAAGCAATGTTGCCACTAAAAAAAATTATATTCACTTCTTTATTCACCAATATATTTTTGCATCTGCCAAAATTTTCATTCTCCTGGATTGAATTAAAGAAGAAGAAGAAGAAGAAGAAACAACCAGTTGACATGTTCTCTTTCTACACCTGTCTTTCTGCCCTTAAATATCCTTGATAGCTTTTCGGTTGTCTTCTCCTCCGCCTGCATACATATCAGTGTAAACCTGCTCACATCAACTGACAGTTTCATACAGCTCCATTATTAAGGTTCTGTCCCAGCTGACATCAGTTAATACCACATGACACTGAAAGGTGAGAGAGGGCACTTTGATGGTATAATAATAAATAAATAAATAAATAAATGAGTGCTCTGATCTTATCTGCTGTAGACATCACCATGACACAAGGAGGGGATGTTACTTGTCATGTTAAAATTATGCTGACGAAAGAACAAACGTAGTGCTTTAAAAACAAAAGGATACAATGGAGTGAGTGGAATAAGACTCAGCCTGTTTGTGTTTAATAAGCAGGAAGATGTGTCTGCAGTGAGTGTGATCATAAGCAAGATATGGCATCCCCAGGCAAATCACTCCTCTTTACAGACCAGAGAAACAAATACCTAACTTTGATCTGCAATTTCTTCAGATAGGGTCATAAACAAAACGCTGTGGGGATAATCCTGCTTTGCTGTTATGTATGTGTGTGTGTGCGTGTGGTTATGTTTATATAATTTATATAAAAGTGTGACTAAAATTGGATCTAAATATGTGTCCATGTATATTTATTTGTACAAATCTGAGTCATACACTGTCTCTGTAAATTGTGTGTACAAATAAGTTGTCAGTGTTGAGATAAAGGCTAACTAGTCCAAGTGGACTGTAAATCTCCATCTTCCCATTTCCTCTCCCACTCACACAGCTCAGACTCGGTGCATCACTGGAGGCAGATGTTAATTGCTTTTTATTTGTAAACAGAAACTGATATCAGAAGAGTGGTTTGGGCAGGTGGATCAGCTTTGAATACTGTCAAAGCCGAACCATGAGATGTTAGTGAAAGCAGTCAGAAAAAATATAAGCAGTCCATGAATTAACCTTGATTAGGTTAATAATGAGAGCTTATAATATTATTGTTTGCCTAATTTAAAAAAAACTTCCATTTAAAACAAGCATTGTGTAACCAGATTTTTGTGCTGATGATGTTATTTTGGCTCTGTTTGGTCTCCATGAACAGAAATGATGTAACATTATTTGTATTTGAGTCCTTAGTCAGAGCGTTTGTGTGTATACTGTACAGTAGAAGTGCAGGAGCAAGACGCATTTCAACAGTCAGACTGCTGAACACACAGGTTTTTTGAGAACAAGAATTGACTTCTGACACTTCTGGGAGTCTCTGTGTTTTCAGCCATACTACAACCTCTTTGCAGTTCTCAATTCACTAGTGCAATGTTGCTGAGTGACAAGAGATCTAAACATTGCTATACTGAGAAACACAGAAACAGTGGTTTAAATGTAGGACATACAGTATTTGTTTATATTTCACGCACTACAGATTTTAAAAATTAATTCAGTGTTTTCTGATAGCAACTGACTTTATTGCTTTATGATGAGTAAATTAAATGTTTCCTGATAGTAAATAATGTAATTTGGTAGCAGATCGGTACATTTTCATGTCTCTCAGCCCCAAATTGCAAGATAATCAACCAAACATTTCTTTGTGCATATCCAATATTTTCCCACAATAACAATAATAATGGTGCATATAAAAAGTCAACCATGAAATTTGTTGGGATTCATCCTGTCGGGAGAGTGAATGTCTATATAACGTTTATTAAAAATTGAAAAAGTAGCATTTTTTGAGATATTTTTAGAAAAGTCGAGTGGTTGATTCAACTGATCTAGTGCTACATTATCATGGTTTATGAAACACAGGAAAACACAAAATATTATATTAATCAACTGCAATGAACCATGTACAGTGCAGATACTTAAAATCATTGCAACCTGTATAACCTGTTTAAACTCATCAACCTGCAACATGTTTGGCTTGGGGCTCAACCACATTGCCTTTCACATGTGCAGATGTAGATCTATTATAAGGATTTGCTGTTATGTCACTGAGGAAATGACGAAAATGGGGGTCAGAAAAGGTCAATGCCAAAAGGAGCAGCTGTGAACTAATGTGTCAGCATGTGTTCATAAAAACCTGACTCTATACTTCAGAGAGAGCACCAATGATCCCTCTGCTTAAAACTACAGGAAATTAAAATTTGGCTCAAAGGCTTTAGTACACATAGGGTTAATTATCCTTACCTCAAGACATTAGGCTAATGCAACTGATTGCTGAATATTGTTTATCTGTTTTATTAATGCCATGGGTCTAATGTTTGCTTGTTGTGGAGCAGCAGTTTTAAAAATTCATTAAGGCTTTTAACTGGTTTTCAAAGGGGTATTGGTCAGGAAAAGGTGCAGCAACTTAAATAAAATTTGTAAAACTAATCACCTGGTACTTTTTACAATGAGGAAGGATTCAAATTATCCAGTGTATTTCCTGCTGTTTTTATGTGCTACACCTCTGCCAACTTAATCACCAGTGTTCTTTCTAAAATAAGACAAAGCTGTAAACGGGCATTAAATTAACTACAACCGTACCTTCTCCACCATGTATGACTCAATGATCACACTTCCACTGAGCCTGCCACATGAAGACCTCCTATCATAAAGACCCTCCTGTGTCTGAGAAATTTCTTTAGAGTATTGAAATCTACAAGCATATGAGCATGTTTATACCAGTCTAGGCCTCAGCATTCATGCTCTCCTATTCATCTAAAAATATATTTCATAATTTACCACAAACTCAAAATGAACTACTGATCCAGTCAAAATGAGGTTGTATGAAAAACTAAACTCAGACCAAATTAGGTGCATCTCACTCTTAACACATACCAAATTTTAGCAGCTTCAAAACATGCTCTGAATGTCAATCCTTCTGTGTCCGGGATTTTTGGGCTGAATGTCACATTGACTCTAAAGTTTTCAAGATTATTTTTTAAAAGCACTGCATTTTGTTCAGATTAATTAACTCCCCCTTTGACCTCATGTTCTAATTTGTTAGACTTTAACACTCCTGTCATCGTAGCCATTACCTATTCTTTACTTCACACACCCTGTCCAACCCCTCATCTGATATTATATCTCTCTTTACTCTTAACCTCTGTACTTGCTCTTACTGGTTTAAATAGCAGGACCAGCTGGTCACATTGCTAAATCCAGAACCACTTCATTTCATCTGGGCAGAACAGGTCTAGGGTTGCACACACACACACACACACACAGAAGGAGAGAGAGAGAGAGAGAGAGCAGATTGATGGAATTTGTCAGATAAATGAAGTTCTGTTCAGGAACTGCTAAAACAAATGAAATAGATTAATGTGGTACTTGGTGCGGGTCATAAGATTGGGACCATTTAAAAAAAAGAAACAAAAAGGTCAAATGAAGATTTGAACAAGATTGTCTCAAACATTTTAAGTTGTTTGAATCACTGAGTAATTGCATCTCAGTCAGGTATTATGTAATACATACAGGTTAACCATCTTTTTAAGATAATATCACCAAACGCTACCTCCTCTTCCTGCTCACTCAGTTAGGAAAACACTAGAATTAGTAGCTGCCTGCTACTGATGTCCATGCATGTCTGTCCTCTTGTGCATATAAAAATTAAGAAAATCAGCTTCTTTTGTATTCACTTTAAAAAAATGTTTTGCACGAAGAAGACAGCACATGCTGTTGATCTAGTATGTGTGAAATGTGAACACTCTCAGACAGCAGTGCACCCAAACACCCTGACTCCCTCTAGTGGCATTTGTGCCACAACACATTTTCTCTCAGCTCCTTGTAAAATAGTGAAAGGAGGCTCACACTTATTGTTAACAGCCAATGAAATCATTCTTCATGGCAATGTGTTTGTGCATGACATTATTCACTTATTAAAGCAAATGCATTTCTATGTAGGGAAAGAAAAGCTGTATCTTACCATTGCTCCTGTCTCTAAACGGCAGCAGGCTGGAGGTGAGATGCAGAGACAACTCTCGCAGCTCATTGGCCACAGCTTTATGATGAGGACTGAAGGCATCAGCTTCTGATTTTTCTCTAAACTTGGTCTTAGTGGTTGTAGCAGAAATGCTTGTAGACATACCTGTAAAGCAAAGGAACACATAAACTCTCAAAACGAAAAGACTTAATGTACCATATTACCCCATTTAAGATCTGTGTCTAAACAGTTATATGCTTTCTCTCTATACACTCTACTGCCCTAGACCCACTATATGCATCTTTGTATTTCCCTCAAAGTCACTCTATATCTCACTGTACTAAGGCCCTGTCCTCTCCTATAGACCTTTTAACACCAGACTGGGACAGTGTAGTGGATTTTACCTCTGCATATTGGCAAATGAACGTGATGCATTTGAGCTCTACAATCAGCAGGACCACTAAGTTATACTGTACATCATATTTGCTTTATAGCTGTCAAACAACCATTCACCTTCATCGGCTAACCAGTGAATTGCACATGACTCAGTGAACACTAATGGTTCTGAGATTCAGTATATGACGAAGACATTATATATATCCACAGCATAATATGACATAATAGGACTCAAGTGTGGTACATAATGAGGAAAGTGACCTGGCAAAAGATGGCTGAACAAAGAGACAGTTTACCAACACTGTCACAGTATGAGTGAATTTCATGCACCAACATCTCATTTTCTCAGCAAACCTATCTTGTTGTTTTGGTCTAATCAGGGCAACTGTTTTTCTTACTCCATCTACGGCAAACTTTGTGACATTTTCCTTCCAAAAAATATCTGGATGTTTAAATGCAAAAGATGTAAACATTAGCATACACACTAGCATACACACATTAGCATACAGACTATATCTTAGTGCAGCAACATGCATCAATTTTAATTTTGATCTGAAGGGCGATCATTGTTTTTGGGTGCACACAATTCTGTCATTCCTCCCAAACTGCCATTATAATCCAATATTTTGCACTTGTATGAGTCAACCTATCTGTAAAGGTTATTTTTATTTTTGATTTTTGATTTTCTCAACTGGGTGAGAGAGAGTGAAATGTGACAGCATTTCTCAGTCCCAACCCTCTGGGAGTATTTTGTTTGCCTACAACACTGTGTGGCTAATGATCCAAATTAGACACACTCTGAGACACTCAGTATCACAGTATCACTGAAAAGCTGCTGCTGATGTTATTTTTGGTCACCCAAAGCTGCTCTGTGACTCATTCTAGTCTTTACGCATGGTAATGTAGTATAAACGTGGCCACAGCACAGCCATGAGACTGATTTCAATGTGCATATCCACACTTACATAGACAGGGACTTGTTCATGCTTTAAGCTACATTTATATAACAATATGGGGAACTGAGGAGGTGATATTGGCTTAATCTATCTTAATAATATCTCATCATGTCTGTGCTGAAATGTAAAAACATTCATTGCCTATTCAAACACTTGTTAGTGTCAGCTCTAAAAGGAACTGGAAATACTTCAAAATAACATACCTGGTATTCATCTGCTGTTAAACAAGCTCCTGGTGATTTCCATCACACCAATCTGGCAAATAACAGGAAAGAATGAGAAATGAGTCCAGAAAACACAATGTAAATAAATGCTGAGAAAGGTTTGTTGCAATCCTAAATGGTTTGAGGTTTAGAAAATTGACCTGTTAAAAGTTTCTTGTTAAACAACACCGTCCCTTCAACAGATTAAGTCTTCAGGATGAGAGGTGATGCATCTTTAAGAAACTCTGAAAGCACAGTTAGGAAAGGGAGGTAAACAAAGAATTTTTCTTAATCAAATCTTTAATGTCACTACACTCAACAATGTATATAATCACGAGGACAGCTGAGCTGCTTAAAATGAAACAGTCCTTTTTGTGGATTTGAAATGTAAAAAGGTCTGTGGTCAGAT
The DNA here is from genome assembly GCA_016785285.1 of Brachirus orientalis. Lineage (NCBI taxonomy): Eukaryota > Metazoa > Chordata > Actinopteri > Pleuronectiformes > Soleidae > Brachirus > Brachirus orientalis. Next base: position 3,090,519 of record JAFBJR010000367.1, on the reverse strand, counting down.
GAGGAAGACAGAGACAAAGCCAAAAAACTTGGACCTTTTTAGTTGGTTTAGGTCACATAAAAATATACAAAAAAAAAACTACTACTTTTAAAGGGTCTGGTTGCAGTTAGCAGCAATGCTTAGCAAAATTAACCTTCTGTGAATTTGAGCCTACTGTGAATTTGAAACAAACGCACTCAGCTAGAGACTGTGCCGTAAACATGTACCTTGGTTTAACTTTGCTCCTGTAGGTTTTCAGACATGTTTACCAGGGCGAGCAGCACAAGTTTGTATGACTGTTGCTGCGACACACACGAAACAAGACGAGAAAAACCACGATATCCTGTTGAAACTTCAGAATACAACCCTATCTGTCGACCACATCAGTGGAAGGGCTTTGATAACAAATTCACACTTGTTTTGACGTTGCATCTAAATTATTTATACATAGCAGTCCGTGGAATGCGCATGATGTATTAAGAGATTATGCAACACGCTATAGATTATTATATTAGGCCTCAAATGCTTTAAATACGCAAAACACATATATATTGTAATGTGTAATTATCAACGAGTTAATTCATTGATTGTTGGTGTGCCTTTTCTATTTATTTTGAGCCTTAATTGCGTCTCACATTTTTAAAATAAGTGTTACTCAGCTGAGCGATACCAGAAATAACTCGAAATAGGTTAAGGATAACATCTGTTGATGAAGAGTTTTTCTGTCTAACCTTGAATTTGTTTAATGTATTATTGTATTCCGTTCGCAAGCACTTTCACAAAAATGTTTTTGATAGTAATAATTTTCCAATATTTTTCATGGTTGGAAAAAAAAACCCACCACAAGATGGCGACAAATTCAGTTGTATGGACGACCAGGCGGAACCAATATTTACGGAAACGAAGGGATTCAAAACAATGACGGACCGACATGGTGGCGACTGAAACATGGAAAGTAAATTCAGAGTTGCGTATTTTTTTTTCTGAAGCTCAAATTCATGGCATTATCACATTAATGTTTATACTCTAAATCCCGTCAGTCTCGTTGATTAACATTAGCAGGTGCAATAAGAGCATACCATCCACGTATTCACGTAAGCTCGGTTTAAGCTACAGTTAGTTAACCTGTTGTTTATCGCGAGTTACTGGAAGCAGGCAAGGAAGCTTTCAAGCACAATTTAACATGTGGGGTGAAATTGAATCTCCCGGTAAAACACAACCGAGGCTGCGTGAGATCGAGGACACGGGTACATTTCCAGGAGAACCGGTGAAACAGTTCCAAAGATGTGTCTCCCACAGCCCAAAAGACACGGAGCAGCCGCCAAGAGAGACTCTGGTGAGCACCAGCAGCATCGTCTGTTTTTAGTTCATGTGCAATGCAAACAGCTGCCCACAATATGCCGATGATTATGCAATAGGGTCAGTGATTTGTGTTGTTCATCTTTCTGTCGTTAAGTGCTCGAGTCAGGCGGAGTCCAGTTGTGTTAGCGCCATGGTAGAAGCCGTTGCCATGAGTGGCAGCCTGGTGAAGAGTCAACAGATAGGAGAGGCTGAACTGACTGCAGAGCAGCGCAAAGACGAACTATTGCACCAGTACAAAACCAGACCATTGGTTTTCCTGGAGAGGTACCATGTATGTGCACAGCAAGCAAGCAAAGTTCCTTTATATTTATATTACACCTTTCTCAAAAACAAGTCACAAAGTGCTTCGAAGAGATATAATCAAAAAGTGAAAACCCTAAAACGAAAATCTCTTGTACTCATTACATGTCTGAAAAAAGCCTTAGAAAGATGATGATACTGTGGAAATTGGTCATGTCGGCTGTAGGTGACCACAAATTTTTTAATTTTAAACTCTACACTTCCGGGACTCAGTTAAATAAAATCATTCCAAATACATTACATCTTGACGTTTTTGGCATATACTTGACATTATATTAAGATGTAAAAGTATGCTTGACATTTATCAATAATTACATAATTTTCAAAATAATTTAGATTGTTACTAACATAAAGTATATGTTGTAAATCATGCTTTACTCTGCTTCACCAGGCTTGTCTTAAACCCCATCATCTGTCTGCATTTGCCCACGTTTGCTCTGACCCACGAGCTCAACACTACAGCAAAGTGATACAGAGACGAGCTGTAGGATGTATGGACAGGAAGCAAGTCAGAAACCACCGCTTCGCAGCCCTCCGAGCCCTGCAGAAGGGTGTGTGCTCCCCTGCTGAAATATCTGCTTCTGCATCAGTCACTTGGTAGCATATAATGTATATCCTCAGTTCTTCTGCTCTATTTCTTGTCCCAGAGGGTCAATATTTCAGTGAAGAACAGATGCGAATGAGGGAGCCACTGCTGTATGAACAGTATATTGGCCAGTACCTGACTGATGAAGAGGTGAAATTTACTTTTTACACAATATTTTTGCTTGGGTTTAAAAGCAGTTTCTCTTAAAATTATTGTGGGGTATCATCTGGTTATCATCAATTCTTTAGGTCTTGGAGCGCTCACAGGAAGCCATGTTGGATGGAGCAGAGGGAAGACCAGGAGCATCAGAGGGAGGCACAGGAGGTCTTGCCCACCTCCTCCTCAATTCCTATCAGGAGCGTCTTATTCAGAATCGTCTGCAGGAGGAGCAGGAGAGAGAAGAGGGTGCACAGGAGGAGGAGGAGGATGAGGAAGATGATGGTAAGAGGGTATTATGCTTGGCACTGCAGTTACTCTCACAACTGCCATCTTTTTCCAGCATGTGTTTCTCTGCGTGTTCAAACTGAAGATAACAGAGTCCAGGAGAAGGAATGGGAGCCTACACCTGAGGAGAAGGCTCTGCTGAGGGAGGAGTTCATCAGTCAGATGCATCAGCAATTCCTTGATGGCAAAGACAAAGATTTTGACTACAGGTTTGCCACCCTAGAATGGGGCTTTATATGTGGACATGGGTATTGCTGCTGGATAATGGCCTCTTCTACAATAGGTGGACAGGGGAGGGTTCTGCCAGTCTCAGTTAAATGTCAATTAGTTAGTTAGCTAATAAAGTTTATTTTAGTAGATGAAATAAACGTCATCTATAGCTTTTACTTGAATGTTCAATAATTCTTTTTTTTTTAATAAAATAATAACTGAGCAGCATTATTGACTCTCTCTTGGGGCCAGTTGCACCTCTCATTAAGTGTTTACTAATCTTAGTAAAAATCAGGTTTTACTCATTCTTAAATGCTAAGGGGGTAGTCATTTTGTTGTGGTTATGTTGAGATTTCTACTAATATACAGCATAGTTAAGATACAACAAAGTGAAGAATGTACTTAACACAATATAAATATTGTAAGAGACATGGACTGGATTTTCAAGAGGGTATTATAATTGTATTTTATTGTGTTTGTGCATCTATTATAGTGAGGTGGATGAGAACCCAGACTATGACAACTTGGACATTGTCAGCAGAGATGCTGAGGATAAATACTTTGATGAAGATGATGATGATGAGGAGGAGGGGGTGGAAAACGATGAAGAGGAAGAAGATATAACAGACTAGGAGAACTGTTGAATTTCTCACACTGAACTGTAAATACATGTACAAAACATTTTTCAGTGTTACACCTGAATGCAAACTGTTAATAAATGTTGACTGTTGCAGTTTCAGATATTCACTCCAGACTGGAATGACTGTATTCTCACACAGTTCTTAGTTTTTCCCCTTAGCCTGGAAACAGAAAGGGACACGACAATCATAAGAATTTTTCATACAAACGTTTTGCAGTATAAAATTGTCATCTCATGAAATGTAATATCCCAATGATCATCTTCCCTCTTAATGAATAGCTGTGTCAGTGTTCAGGGATTGCATCCTTCTGAAGATGCATTTAAAGACTCCATCACAGCAGTGTGACATTTCAAAAAGCTTCATTCCTGAGAGAAGTAGGATCCAGAGAGTGGAACCTTCTCACGTCAACCATTTCTAGGATTCTTTGCGCACCATTGAATCAGGGAATAGTTTATGTCCTTCAAATAAATCTTGAGCAACATGACTGGTTAGTGGCAGAGTATATCCTTTTAGTATAACTCATTTGAGACACCATGTTGGCTTTAGAGGTTGATTTGTCAAGATACTCTTTCCTCTTCCATTCTATATCCTTTTTTACATAATGCTTAAAACAAAATAATATTAATGTGGTTAATTATTAGAACAGTTCCTCAAAATCTTACTTCACCTAATAGCACAGAGGCTGACAGTGTAATGGTCTTTTGGTGAATTGGGGATGAGGTAGCTGGTGCAGATTGAGGTTTTTGATGTCTTGAATCAGTTTCTGTCTGTCTAACTTGTCTTTCATCACTTTGTGTGAACTCCCCTCTATTTTCTTTATTACTTTATTTACTTTTACTTCTCTGACAATGACATCTGCAAGGATCAATGTGTGTGGCTGCTTCAAAGGAGGGGTCATCGGTTACTGAACCATTGATTTGTTTGTCCTCTTCATTCTGAGTCCTCATCCAATAACAACTCTCTGATCCCAGTTGAAACTCAGTCTGTAGCTTTCTTGAATTTGAGCATAAATCCAGACTTATTTATTCAACCTCATATCTTCTGCGTGCTTAAGATGGACACTTCATTTGAGACTTGGATGCTCTGTGCTTTTGGAATGACCATCACCCTTGACCTTAGACCATTAGACCATGTATTAAAAAATGGCAGTAGTCCCCCACTTTCCTTGCTGAAGCCAACCTGGAAGTATACTGAATAGCCACAAGGGACTGCCTTTGCTAGGCTTCCCGAGGCTTCAAAACAGGAGTTAATGGGTGACATCATGACCGGTGACTGCTCTGAATCTGAAACAGCACATTCAGCTGGTAAGATTGAAAGTAAGCAAAAAAATCTTGAAAATTCCAGTTGACAAAACACCAGAAGGTCAGCAGTTCAATCCTGGGCTCCTCCAGAATGAGTATTTTACTACCGCTGGTGAAATCTATTGAACTTTATGGAAATACACACTAAAACATTGATTAACCTTTAAACTGTCCCTTTAAGAAGATTTATTAGGTACTAATGCAACAACAAAAAACATAGAATGTCACTTACTTTTAACAAACAAAAGTGATCAGTTAGTATCTTTTTCTTAAACTTTTGTTTTCTTTTATGTCTGAGTAACAGACTGTTTTCACCAGCACGGTCTGCAGATGGTAAAAAGGTTAGTGAGCTTCCGTTTACCACCCTTTCCAGTGGACATCACTTCCGATCAGCCAGTCTCTGCAGAAGGGCGATGACTGTGTCCTGTTTGGACGATAGCAGCTCAAGGGCCGTGGCTATCCTCCCGAGGGCCTCTGCCATGCGCACCTCCCTCCGCTCACGCCTCTTCTCTCTGGCTTCGACCCTGCGGCGAGCTACTTGGTCCAGGTAAACTTGCTCCTCTTGCCGCTTCAGGATCTCTTGGAGCACAGACATGCTGCTTTGCTCCTCCTTTCTTTTCTGGTCCTGTGCTTCACTTTCTGACACTACAGATAATGTGGTGGCAGCAGAAGAAGCGAGACAGGAGGATATAGGTGGGAAAGCGGATGAGAGTCCAAGGAGTTTCTGACTGTTGCTAGCTGGTGCCGCACTGAGACGGAAAGGTATGACACCTGTTGAGAGGGACGGAACTTTACGGCTTACACAGTGTGATGTGTTGAGGTCTGTATGACCAGGCGATCCAAGGGCAGGAGAAGAAGAGGCTGTTTCTGTAAAACAAGGTGAGGAGATAAAAGAGGGGGACGGCATGATGGGAGCTGGATGAATACTGGATGTGACAATGTCACCATTGAGCACGATCAGCGGCTTGACCTCTGGAGCACTTGTAGGGCTAATGGTCGCCGTAACCACGGTGGTCATCGCGGCGGTGCTACTGATGATTTGACTGGTGGCCACACCCTGACCTGCTGACTCCAAACCACCAGAGATTGAAAAGTCGCTGTTTTGGCGGACAATGGCTGTGGGCTGTGGAAGCTGTGGTTTTGCAGCAATTTTTGCCAAAGGACAGGGAGATGTCGAAGAAGAGTTGCCACCTTTGCTTCTTTTGCTGTTGAGGATCTGAGAGCCAACAGTGTCACAGAGCGTGGCATCCATTAACTAGAGTGAGAACAGACAGACATGAGAGCGATCAGTTGATCATTAGCTGATAATTACAGATCTCAGTCACTGAACAGAGAGTTTACAGAAACGCTGCACTCCATGAATCTAATGTTACTGCTGCGTGTGTGTAGGGATGGCTCAATACCACTTTATCTTGACCGATACTGATGCAAATATCACACTCCTTGAGTCTATAAATATATTGTTATCAGTCCAATACAGTCATTATTACTTCATTTAAATTCCCAAGCTGTTAACAACATATGTGTTGATGTCATTAAAAACTAGCAAAACCCAACTATTTAAAAAAACAAAATGCTGCAACTGCACCCAAACAGATAAAATAAAAAGCCCACATTTTCACAGATCCGTGCTTTTTAAATGAACTTTAAGGTTTTGAGATCATGTCCAATTTTACCCTCTTCTTTTTCCAAAATCTGATCCAGTGATTTTGACCAAGATACTGATGCTATTGTGTCATCTCATCCTGACTTACCTGCTATAAATTCTAAAATGATTTTTTACTGTAATGCTTGCTGACAAAAATCAGCAAGTACACAGAATTTTTCCTGAAGCCTATTGGGATTCTAATTCATGATTCTAATTGGTGAAAGAACATTTTTCCCCCCTCTCATCTCCCAATTCACTATGCATATTGAATTTTCTAAAGGAGAGGGGCTTACTGTACAGTAAGAGGGGAAGAGGAGATCAGAAAGTAGAGAGGAAGTAGATTAAGAGAGGTTTAATCAAACTAGTTCATCTTGAAACAGCAATGAGAAAACATCTACTTGCACAGCTCTCAGAACCTGATCCAGTAACATTTTCAGACCCAGATGTTTTCATACCTGATCCAGGTGCACAGTTAACATTTTCCCTGTCTGACCTAATTTTAGGGAATGGAAGAGGACCTTTAAATCTAGTACCTATCCTCAGGTTTCTATTATTAGACTCACATCAAAGAACTCCCATGATGTTTTGGCATGCCCTGTCTCCCTGCTGCGGTCCTTAACCCTCTTGTACGTGACAATAAGGTTGTTCCATTTGCGTCGGATCTTTTCAACAGGAAGTACATGCCCCTTAGAGGCCATCTCTTCCTGGACGCTCTGGAAGAGCTGTGAGCGTTCCCGAGTTTCGTACAGGCCCCAGCGGCGGCCGACAGCTTCGATCAGACACAGAACGGCTTTGGAGGAGAAATCTGAGCCAGAGGAAAGTGTCTTCTCTAAAGGAGCAGTTGGCATCACTGACGCTGGGAAGGACACAATAAAAACCATGGATTAAAAATTAAAGGCCCTAAATACCTCTTATTCTTAAATTAGATTCTTATAAGTGATGAATCCCACATGAACAGTTTTTCCCGTGTAAAAAGCCATTTAATCTAGTTCTAGTCTCATTTTGGTAATTTCACATGGATTTTAAATTTCAGGTTATGAGATTATGTCACATTGTTCAGGATGTAGCAACATTTTAGTCCAAATGTGGTGACAGTTGGTGGTCGATCAAATCTGATTAAACCACAAACACATAAATCTAATGAAGCAGATCAGATAATCGATGCATGAGGACAGGAAATAAAGATTTAAGCCCAGGTTTTAAATATGACATATCAATCATTATCGATCGGTAAGAAGGTTGGGACCACAAAATATCTAGGTATAAATTAAATTAGTTTGAGATTAAACTACTTGCACAATTTATAAGTCATCCATATTGTATGTTGTAAAAAACAAGAAACACGTGGTTCTGAAGGAAAGGCTGCAACTAACGTTGGTTCTATCATCAACTGAATCCAATGATCTTTCGTTTTCAGTTAAATGGTTAATCATGAAGCCTATCAAGTGGGAGATGTGAAAGACCTTTGAATGTTCTGTTAGTTCACATGATTGAAGTCACAGGTGTAGAGCTGCATAGAGCTCTGGCAACAATAACCCCACACAAGCTCCTCCAGCAGCTGCAGATCAAGCAGGATTAAGTTACTGAGTGACTTCTGTCACGTACTTGAAAATCTTACCATATTTTAAGAATACAGGCAATTCCAAACGGTTGAAATATTCCTGTTTTATAAGTACAGTTGTGGACACTTAACTAACTGAATGATCAACAATTGACATGCACAGCCGACCCCTTTTTTGCCCTCTGACTATGTAAGGGCCCCCTTTTAAAAAAAAGACATTTTCATTAATTGAATTTTTTTATTTGGGCCAGAGTATCAATTATCAGTGGGAAAGTGTGAAACAATGTCCAAAAATGCATTGGAGCTGTAATTTCCATGAGGCAGCACTGTTTTATAAAGTCATCTGGTAGAAACTTGTTCCCCTTGAGTGTACAGTTATTGAAACAAATGCATTTTCAAGTTGAGCTCCTGCCTACGGAATTTAGTCTGTGCACTAATCCATAGTTACCATTATGGTTACAGTTACCTGGACCTATCTTCAGGAAGGTCTTTCCATCTCCTGTGGTGGTGAAGAACCTCTCAGTGCTCACGGGATCTGATGCACAGACACCAAAGAAAAGTGATATTACACTTACACATTACTACATTTTATTCAGCCATATTTTGCAGCATGAAGAAAATCATGTGAAGTCAGGTTACACAGCAGCACAGGAGTGGATGTGGTGGCTGCCTGCAGCTCCTCTGCAGCCTGATCCACTCCTCCTCCTCCTCCTCCTCCTCTGCATGCAGGCGGCTCCTGGCTGCACAATCCTGACGCGGATGTGTTCTCATCCCCGGTTTCAGTCTTCACATGCATTGTTGCACGGCTTCCTTGCAGGCTCCTCTCCATCTCACACACACGGAGACAACGACATTAAGCCGAGCGCCGGAGGAAAGGACAGTTTGTCTGCGCAGGCGTTGATTTCGGAGAAAGTTTGGAGGCCGCAGATGTGTCAGGCGGTGGTGCGGGCTTCAGCTGAAATCATGACACCCGCACGATAGGTCCCTTCAGGTGCGCGATGGACAGACGGCAGCACCCAGTCTGAGTTTATTTAAAGAGAGACAGGGAAATGGCTGCGCTGTGTCCAACACCACAGCCGACGGATGCGCAGAGCGGCTGCGCAGCTCCCAGCTGCTGCTGGCAACTGCGTCAGTGACGTCAGCTCACCGCACTTCAAATGCACGATTTGATCATATTGTTATTTTTATATTTGAATATTTCCTTGTATATATTATGTTTTTTTTTTTACAAGGTGTCTATTGTTAGCGCCCCAAGTGCTGTCGTTTCCCATTAGTGAAACAAGAATGGATGGACCAGTCCAAAGTTTACATATATATATATATATATATACAGTACTGTGCAAAAGCCTTAGGCCACCATTAGATTTGTTGTTTTAGCAATGCTATAATGACCATACTGTACAATTATTTCTGAATGACTTTATTGGAACATATCCTGAAAATATGGAGAAACACATATGCAGTTGGAAAATAACATATTTTTTCAGAAAAAAACAAACAAAAATGCTTCTATAATAACAAATATTTAGTGTGACCTACATTTACACTTGAACAATAACCATGGCTCTTTAAAGCCTGGAATGGAACCCTAATGTTATCGGTAAAACCTGTGTTTCTCCTACTATTTCATGCCAACAAATATATATATATATATATATATAATTAAGTAAATGTAAGTATTAGTGAGGGTTTCCACGTCCCAGTCAATATGCATTATGTGAAATAATAAGCCACTCATCTGAGTGTAGCCAAGGAAGCCACAAACAAAATGAATTGTTCACTAATGAACAAAACTAAAAAGACTTTTTTTTGCATTTAGTTTTGTCATGTGAGTGACCACCACCTACATTATTTGGCTGTGCAGTATGTGATGATACATCCTTGATGTGTTTTATAGTCCAGTACAAGACACTATATATATCCACATTAAATGCTGTCCTTAAAAATACTTTCTAAATTATTTGTAATTTGAGGTTTCACTGTGTTTAGATATGGATATAGATTATTATTATAGAGGACTTAGATGAGTGAACCAGAGGAAGCCACAAGCATTTGTCACGCATTAACAAATCTCAGAAAATCATTGTAGTGTGCAGTGGTTCACTTCATGTATCTACATTCATAAAATGCACACATCCACAAGGAACACACAAGAAAGCACAAGTCAATAATTTATTCACTGCATAGTAACAAGGTAATTGTGATATTTCGAATGACAACTGTATTTTAGGAAATGATTGACTTAAAATACATACATTCATATTAAAGAACACTGCAATAAAAACAAGAGCAATCACTTACTCTGTTAAGCCATTGATTATTCCAAATAGTAACATACCAAAATGTAAAAAGGCAGTTTGCAATTTGTAAACAAAATTACTATATAAAAAAGCCAAAAAAATTAATTGTAATGCAAAGAAAAAGTAAAATAAAAAAATGGAAGACTGACATATGGTTATACTGTAACTCCCTGAATACCTTTAAAGACTATAAAAAGTCTGTAATAAGTTAAAACTGTAAAGTTTTTTTTTTTCATTTAACAAATCCCATTGATGCGTTTTTTTAATTTATCCCTGATTGAAAGCATAACTTGGGTTAATTTACTTCCGGCCTTAGTCTCCTTTTCACTGCAAACAGTTACCACTCCCTTCACAAATGTTGAAAATGGTATTAAATTTTTGGTTAAAAATCTCCTTCAGTCGTCCAACCATGGAAAGGACTTCATTATTATCCTGAAAAAAGAACATTTCACACATTCTTACCATCTTAGCTTTTGAAATTCAGAGGTCTAGAAGGGACAGTCTGTCCAAGACAGTTCTTACTTGATTTTCTGAGGCACAGGTGGCGAAAATGTGTCCAATGCCTGACACAAAATCTCTTATCGTTTGGTATTTTTCCATCTGTAGTTCTTGTGCTATATTGTCCAGCCATAATGGACTCTGGTTGACAGAGGATGAATTCTCCATCTGTGGGTGTCAAACAAAAATGAATGATATGCTCAACACTCAGTAAGACCTGCAGGTTACTTAAAGTTTTTATTTGACAGAAATTAAATAATTAGATTAAAACACGGAATTAATCATAAAATGAACTACTCATGAAGCAATTAGTTACCAACTTCTTCATTTGACTGAAGTTGAAGGAAATTAATGTTCTTCCAGTGTGTAAAATTTAGCAACATTTAATGTAAAGTTGCATGTTACAACTGAATAATCCTCACTATGGCCTTTGTTTGCTGGTGTGTTGGAGAATCTACTGTATTCACCTTTTAGTTAAAACTAAAACTCAAAAGATGTTTAATTTGTCCATTGTGGGCTGCTGTAAAATATGGTGGTCCAGAAATGTCCATAGAGCTCACATAGCTCCTGATGTGAATATAAACGGTTCATTCTGAGGTAATGAAAAACAACAATTCAGTGGTGATTGTAAAATTAAGTAGAATTTTTTTATCTTCCATTTCTGCCAAATGAAAACAATTTCACTGAAACAATTCAGAACCTGCAAATACTCAGTGTTACACATGTATGACCAGTGGACCAGTGGTGAAAGACACTTACCTCAATACCTGAAATTAAAGCATTTGTTCGTGACTCCTCGGTGCAGTATAAGCACAGGAGAAGATAATGACATTCCTGTTGACGTAAGAGAGAAAATGGATCAGTGACAAAAGTGTGACAGAGACCAAAAGACAGAGTCCTGCAGTGTCCTCACCAGCAAGTGTTGAGAGACTTGGTAAGACAGAGCTACTTCCATTTTCAGCCTATCACTGTGATGACATTCCTGAGTGGCGATACACAATGTGCACATCCATTGTTTGTCGTCCCTACACACACACACAAATATATTAACCTCCATTGACCTTTAAAGGACTAGTAAATTAGAAATCATACATACACCTGTTTTACTTTTTTTATTAAGGGGCCATTTGACATGTTTCAGCAGGGAAAGTGTTACTGATGAAAATGTGAATGGTTGAATTCATGTATATCAAGAGCAGGGAAACAAAATGCACCCTGTAACTGACATGGCTAAATGGAACTCAGCCATCATTAAGTGAATTATTGGATACCAAGCAAAAAGTAAATTGCTTTGAAAATACTGTTAAATAAAGTAAATAAAAGTGTACATCTTTAAACTCAGGATTGTAAAATGTTCCATTTAGTATGTTTAACATGAAATGCACCATTCATTAATTGAAACTTTTACAGTTTAGAACAAATTTGTGTAAGTGCAACATTTGGAAATATTATCTAGAGGCATTTTTATAATAAAACATTCACATGGCAATAAATGAATGTTTTAAGAAAACACAGTGATCCACAATAGCAACATTTCTGGCTCATTATATTAAAATGGGCTCAAAGACAATAGATTGATCAAAACTTAGTTAGTCACTGTGAACACCACATTTCATACACAAAGCCATGTGATCTATAAAACATTTAAATAGTTAAATAGTTTGGTGCTGAAAAAGATAAACAGAATTCATCTATAATTCATTTATTTTACCTATATCTGTGATTTCCCTACTGTGACCTGTCAAAATGGCTGCTGTGCATAAAAAAAAGGAGCGCTGTTTTCACCAAATTATGTAAATAGATAAGTATGTATCAGAATGTCTGCAGGGAACTGCAGAAAAATAAAGGTTGAAATCCTCTCCACTAAACATTAAACCACTACTTAGTAAAATGTTGTTTTCATCTGGGCTAAGCTCACCCCAAAACGGCATCATCTACACGAGGCAGGTGACATTCCTGATGGAAGGAGCGTGGGCAGTTATCACACATGACCAGATCCGCTTCTGCACCTTTACAGACCCAACACTCATCATCATTTTTCTGATTCTCCTGCCAAGACACGCAGCACATGACAGAAATGTTATTTACACACAGCACAACGTGTTGCATGTTTCTGTATTACTTTCGAACCACTGAGATAAAATAGCTCCTCGAAGATGATTACAAATTACCACCAAGCAGTTGTATGTCTCTGCTGACTGATGCAGTTTTATTCAAGACTCATATAACAGACACTTGTTGATTTGAAAAAAGGAAGAAAGAAAGTAATTTTAAGAGGTCAAAACCATGTGTGGTGTTTTGTGAGCAGTGGATCTGCAAGTCTAAGACCACAAATCAGACCTGGTATTAATATAAATTATCAGTGATCTGCTCACACTCACTGCAGGTCTGAACTGTCCCAATTTGTCCTCTTTGTGTTCTCAGATCTGACCACAAAAACCACATTCAGAGCTGGTTTTAAGACATATCTGTCAACATTCCTGAGCTGTATGAATGTAGTCCATCTATAAGACACTTTCACTCTCACTCATTTTCTATCGCTTTATCCACTGAGGGTCGCGGGGGGGCACTGGCTGACTAATGCAGTTTTATTCAAGACTCATATAACAGACACTTGTTGATTTGAAAAAAGGAAGAAAGAAAGTAACTTTTAAGAGGTCAAAACCATGTGTGGTGTTTTGTGAGCGGTGGATCTGCAAGTCTAAGACCACAAATCAGACCTGGTATTAATATAAATTATCAGTGATCTGCTCACACTCACTGCAGGTCTGAACTGTCCCAATTTGACCTCTTTGTGTTCTCAGATCTGACCACAAAAACCACATTTAGAGCTGGTTTTAAGACATATCTGTCAACATTCCTGAGCTGTATGAATGTAGTCCATCCATAAGACACTTTCACTCTCACTCATTTTCTATCGCTTTATCCACTGAGGGTCGCGGGGGGGCACTGGTGCCTAGCTCCAGTTGACATAAGGTGAGAGGCGGGGTACACCCTGGACAGGTCGCCAGTCCATCACAGGGCCACATAGAGACAGACAACCATTCACTCTCACATTAACACCTACAGGCAATGTAGAGTGTTCACTTGGCCTAATCCCCAAATCTGCATATCCATACATTGTCAGACCAGTAGTAGTTCCATAATCATTATAATAATAATAATTTTTCATCTAATCAGTTCCCATATGTTCATTTGTATCCACAGCCACAATATAAACACTGATCGCCATGTGATTTTATTTTTTTTCAAAGGGTTAAAATGTGCAAGGAGAGTTTAAATTTATTTGATCTCTTGTCCCCTCACACACATATACACACAGGTTCATGTAGCTATCTTTTTAAGGACAAGCACTGACTTCCATTCAAAAGCCTTTTGCTAACCTTAACCATAACCAGTTAAAGCCTAACATTGACCTTACCTTAACAACAATTCAAATCTTATCCCTAAGCTTAACTAGTTCCTGGGAGAGATGAATTGACAAAACAAAAACAATACCTAAACAATATCTAAACTTGTTTCTCTTTTTAAACTCCAGCAACTGGTTAGAAATTTTAACTGTGGAGAGAGACACAGGTTTTGTGCATTTTACTTGCAGAACACAGATCAATGAAGGATCAAACAGACTTTCCACAAACTTACAAGCTCTCTCTGATCTTCTTGGCAAAGTGTGCATGTACACAGCAGTGAGTGGATCCTCAAGATTTTTGCCTGGAATAGACAAATCCACAAAAAGGTTTCCATTTAGAAGTACTGGAAAACAGAAAATCCCCTTTCATATGTGTTTCTATTCACTGCTGTTGAGCAAATAAAAAGTAAGTAAACCAAGGTAAACAGTAGGTGGTGCAAAAAGCACTTGCCCATGTAAAAAAAGATTTAAAAAGTGTGTGACCAAACAGTGCTTCATTGCTTTTTGACATCTATTTTTGTAGCGGGAGCCCAGACCGTCCATCTGTCCAGGGTGTACCCTGCATTTTGCCCTTTGTCAGCTGGGAAAGGATCCTGTGAATCTCATGTGGAGGATAAAGTGGTAGACACTGGATGGACGGACCATAGACCTATAAAAAGTGGATATTGTCTTTCTATATAGATTATGTTCACTATATATTAATACACAACATTTTGATTTTGATACACAACACATAATTACTGTGAATGTCTTCCCTCAGATGTTGCAATAGAATTGAACAGAAAATGTGTGAAATGTTTCTGTGTTTAACAATATTCTGTCCATTAAGTTCAAAAACCACTATTAACTGCTTCCACTCAAGAGCAAGACTCAATCTTTCCTTCATATGCTGGATCTTTTTCCGCTGCATTCCATTTTAAGTTTTTAATGATGCACTGCCTTTTCACTTCCCTCAAGCAAAACATTTTTTGCTTTACGGGATATTTTTTAAGTGTTTCCATTCAGTTATTTTATGCACATACAGTATCTTTTTATGTTACACCTGCTCCTGCTCCTACGCCTTTCGCCCTGTCAGCTGAAGTTAGGCATCAGTGCCCCCCCGCAACCCTCAGTCGAGGATAAAGCGATATAAAATGAGTGAGTGAGTGCTCCAGCGCCCTCTGTTGCCTTTTCCCCACTGTGCCCCTCTCCCCATCCCTTTGTGTCTTGATTGTTTCAGGTGTGCTGGAGACGAAGCAGAGCAAACTACATCCAATCCTGCAACCAATCCAGCCTGGCTTCTTCAGCTCAGCACTGACACATCCACTCTGCCAGATTGTAGCCACTGTTAAGCCAGTGCTCTATATTTTGGCCTCTATTTGACTCATTTGTATTTCATGCTTCTAATTTGAATCTATTTTATCCAGACCTACCCTATTCTCTGGACCCTGTCTCCCTGGACTCAGTCACCTGCCCAGTCTGTTTGGATCTCCCCTCAGGATTAAATCTACAAGCCATTCCTCTGCCTTTTGTTAAATAAACCAACTTTACTTTAACTCAAACCCACTAATTGTCTTTCTCTTTGTTTAAAAGTTGAGATGTTTTGACACAAGTGCAAAATAGTACATGATAATAATACATGTTACATTAATATTACAGTTACCTTACAGTATATCACACCCACAGTTACCTCTATAAGGACAGAAATTGGTTCTCCATTACACATGATGTCTTTTTTCCACCTGATGTTTGTCTGACATGACGCCTCCTTCACAAACTCTGTGGGGGTCAACCAGCTTGTCTCTGTGCGAATACATTTTCCACGAGTCCCTGGTGGAGGAGGAACAGAGACAGAAGACTTCAAAACAATACAATTTTTACACTATTCACAAGTATATCATATCAAAATTAATACCAACTACAGCTGAACAATATATCCACATACACACTGCTGTGTCTAGCTATGCCAGTGTCATAGCCAGACTTTGGTTATCTCAGCCATAGACAGTCAATTTTGATGTGACCACCTCACCTTTCCTTATAGCCACACCATAAGATAAAGGTTAAGCATTACCTGAGACAAACCGTTCTCGGTATAAGGTCCCAGTTACATCTCTACATGTCACTGGGAGCATGTGCTCATCTGACTCCTGCTCAGTCTGCTCTTCACTCCCTTCATCTTCATCTGCAATGGACACATGATGAGAAAATGATTAACATAACCATATCTACATGAAACTCAACTCCTTGTTTAGACCAGGTATTGACGTGTTCACACACACACACACAAACTTGGAATATGTCTTTCAACATCATTTGACCCACAGTAGTTGCACATATTTTTTTTCCCCAAAATGTTAAAATCTTACTGTACAACAGCTGCACATGAAATGTATTGATACAAATAACCCCATCAGACTCTTCTCCGTCTCTGTACCTGTCACTGACTGTGATACACACATGCACAAACACAGACACATCTCTACAGTCAGACTGGATGTAGACAATATTCACCTTGTGAACAGAAATGACGTGTGTATTTATATACAGTGTAATCTAATCACATGAGACAATTCATGTTTCATAACAGGGAATTCAATAAATAAGGGTTGGTTTTAAAGTTTTGTAGTAAAAATGTTACTTATAACATCCTCTCTCAGATCTGGAACTCAATCTTTTTGTTACCTTGCAAAAATATATACTTTATATACACTGTATGATAAAAATCTTCTACGTGTCGATGAATGGCCTCAAATGACAACCAATGATTGACCGAGAAGATCCTTAATTAGAGGCAGCCCTAATGCACGATACTGGACTTTTTTGCAGATACAGCAATATATCAGGAGTATTTACTCCAATACTGATGGAGATATAATGCATATTTCCCTCCCCCCAACTGCAGTGAAATTAACATATTTTGCATATTTTTCACGCTGCAGCAGATGCAGATATACATTTTCTTTACTGTACAAAATACACAAACATAAAAAATTATAGTTGTAAAGAGCATAAGCATAAAGGAGCCTATTCAGCCTGTTTTACTCATTAGTCAGGGGATTTTTTTTTTGTCGATATCAGATAATACATTTTAAATCAGCTGATGCCAGTATCATGCAAATAATATTGTGCATCCCCAAATAAAAACACTCCTATAGAACAGTCCAATAGATTCTAAACACAGTTTAAAGACCCACCTCTTGTCCTTGGCCTTCACTTCAGGATGATAATTTTAACTGGATGTATATAACTAGATTTCTATCATTTTCTTTCAAAATTATTATTTTTACAGTTTTGCTTTTATGATGTTTATTATTGGTTATTCTTAAACATGCTTAAGAGATAAAGTTGACTTGTTTTGACTGTCAGTGTTTTGCAATAATACAACAAACCTGAATCAAGCTGATCACATTGGAACAGGGATCTCTTGGCCTAAGAGGACAAAAAAGGACAAAAGGATGCCAATGTTTGATACAATTTGATACAATACTGAGTCAACAAATCATTATTTATTCATGTATTTTTACCGTTTGTTTCATCATATTTCTTCTGGAACTTGCTGCTTTTAGATGCCCTTCCTTAATTGAAATAAAAATGTTTTAAAAATATCAACAAATTTCAAATAAAACTGTCTCAAGTCATCAGTAAATATTCTAAAATCAGACCAACAGACCTTTATAAGATTTCCCAGAGGGGCCCCATTACACTTAATGCTCAATTTCCAGTTCTTAAAGCTTGCCTTCCCTGCAAACCTTTCAAATTCATTAGGTGTAAACCACTGTGTCTTGACTGAAATACACTTCTCCCCTGAAACAGAAAGAGAAAAAAAACAATGTGTTCATCTGAACTTTAAATCATCTGCTATGATGACAAATATATGCTGTCACATAGTTAACAGTACAATTTTTACATATTTTAAATTCAGTGAAAAATAATAAATTCATTTGTACAAGCTTTGTCTTTCAGTCAGTGATGTTTACATTGTCCCTCTGACCTTTTGCCAGTCTTTCTCTGCTCAGCACCCCTTCCTGGGATCCACAGGTCACAGGTAGCTGACTCTTATATAAGGGCCAGTTCCAAATATCACTCTTCTCTCCCTTCTTCAAAGGAGAATCTGAAAACAATGATTCCACAATAATTAGATTTCTTTGTAAGTCTGTTGCTGTGCTTTATTTTATTTCTGTAAGTGAATTTTATTGATCATATCTGAAAAATACTGCATATTTAGCAAGGAAGGCTAAGTATAATTTGTCTTTTAACGATGTGCAAAACTGGCAATATCGAGTTGCAAATAGCCAATGATACACGTATGTACACGCCACACCTTTTCTGAATGAGTGCAGAAGTCCCCCTCACTGCAGCATCAGTGTCACATGACCACTAGTAGACTCACAAACGCATTCCCTGCCACTTGAATTAATTAAACAAATTAAAGGTCATTATAACTTAGTTCTAACTTAACCTTTGGAAAAAAAAACAGACAGTCCTAATAGGCATATACAGTATACAGTAATAATATTCATTTCTATTTGACGGAGGATTTAGTTTATATTATTGATATTGGTTTAAAACTCTTCTGTATTTTTTCCAGTGTATAAAATAATTTAGAGCAAACTGGGCAAATTTTCCTTTTTTGTTTTTGAGTGATTTTTGTACAATCCTGGACAAAACTTGAAGTTAGCCATTGCAATTGTTTAGTAATAAGATATATTAAGTCTATGTGCAATGTTATTTAGAACATACAGTACTTTGTTTTTTGTCTTTGAATACAAGTTTAAAGAGTCCTTTACTTTAATATTGTGTCCAATGATATAATCTTTAAGCAAAAATTAATGAGCTATAACTCTAACTAACAATTTTTTAATTGTCAAAATAATAAATATATCGATACTTTTTTTTGCCAATATAGCCCATCCCTACTGGACAGGGAGTAATACAAGTATTAACATTATGGGTAAAAACACAGTCTAAAATACGAGGAGGAGAAAAACATGAACACAGCTTCTATAAACACAAAAAGACGACTAAAACAATAAGAAAAAAATCTATATGACATACAGTGTGTTTGTTGACATATAAACATTAGATAGACTAGCAGATCAGGAGACTAAGCATAAATATAAAAGACCTAAAAATACCCACCTTTCTAATGTTCATGTTTACTCTGCCACGAACCAGTTTCTAAATGTTTTGCATAAAGAGTGGTCATTTTCACAGTTGCGATGTAAAATCCTGAGAGGCTCTCACACAAATAAATCATCACCAAAACCACTTTGTCTTTTAAGGAATGAGACAGTTGACTCTATAACTAATTGCCTTATTAAACTTCCCAAGGTCACTCCAGTGATTCTACTGCAAAATCGCAAATATTTAGACTGAATAACAGACTGGAACAGAGAAACACCATTTACTTTGCAGCAGTAAAACTTAAAGCTAATATTCAGAGCTAATATGCTCCACAGGAGAAAGAGTGTGGGAGGCGACTTACAGAAGCATATTTTCCTGAACTTTTTCCCTTGAACTGGAGTCAACTGAGATGATGGGCCAGGCTGCTCCTCCTCCTCATCATCATCATCATCATCATCATACACCCTTTTCCTCCTCTTTTTCACTGAGTTCACTTTCTCCTTCTTCTTATCCCCAAAAAGCTCTTTCTCTTTGCTTTCATTTGTCTCTTCCTTTTCCACCTTCTCAGGCAGTTGTGTGTTGAAATGGAAAGACCCTGTGATTACATGAACAGCCAGATGGGTGAATAAATATCATGTACAAATGGATATTTTAAGGTTGTCAGTAGAAAATTAGGAGAGAGTTTCATTGCACTTTTCTAAAGTAAAAAAAATACTTTATCTTTGTGCAAACAAGTGTACAACTGAGGCCCATATGTACATATTTTAATCTCTACAGTGATGATGAGAAGAATGTCACCATTTATTCATTTAGAAGAGGAGATCAGGCTGGTACGACACTGCATAGATTCTAAAGCAGAGCACATTTGTGAACATCGTGCAAGTAAAGACATGAAGGAAAGACATCATGTGCATGTTTCAGCTTGGAATACTTGAATTATTTTGCAATTATAATTAATAAAAAATTTGTCAGGGCCCATAATCAGAAGCAATGAAAAGATGAACACAGGGACCAATATAACAATCATTAGCACATTAGTGAGTAGGTCTGACCGTCCATGAGGCTGTTGCGCAGCAATCGTAGGATCGGGTAGTTGTTCATGATTGTCTCCTTAAACATGCATCTCCAGAACAGGTGGATGTGCTGAGACCGCTTCCTCTCCAACCAGTCCAAAATGTCATAAAGGGCATTTTTCATGTTTTCTTTACTCTTCATGCGACTCACCTTCTGCAAACACACACACAATGTTACAGATAAAGTATTTTTTGTATCTCAGTGTTTATTTTAAGATGTTTTGTTGATTAGTTAACCTCATGGAGAGCTTTTGATTTGATTATAGGAAATTGTTAAAGATAATAATTAAGAGATAAAATTAGGCCTGGTAAATATGGTCAAAAATCCTCAGCATCTCCTTTCAATTTTTCAAATATTTTCTAAATTATCCTGCTGCATCCAAAAATGTATGTATTTTTTTATCTTAATTATGTTATTTTTATATACATTTGGTTGGATGCATGTTTACGCTTATAAAGCTTGGCAGTTAGTGACCAGTCTGCATCTCCTAATCCTCCACAAATCAAATGAGTCCTGATCAATTACCTTAAAGCTTCAGCGAATATCTTATTCTGATTTAAAATGGCGGTAATTGTGTTTTCCATAAACAATCACTTTTCTTGTGAGTTTTGTCAATAACTGGTCTTGTTCACCCTTGCTCGTTATGTTTTTTCCCGCAGTTCTGCGCACGCTTTATGTCTGTGTGTGTGTGCGTGCGTGTGGGTGTGTGTGTGTGTGTGTGCGTGTGTGTGGGTGTGTGTGTGTGTGTGTGTGGCTAACATGGTGTATACGCCGCTATGTATAAATGCGTAGTTACCCTGTGCAGCTCACCTTGTACCTGTCCTCGGGGATAAGGTTGTGGTCCCTGAGCTGGTTTAGGAAGATTTGCGGCTTCTCCATACAGGACAGCTCTGTTTTATGACAGTGGAGAAACCGCAGCAGTTGCTCAGGCTCCAGGAAGTCCAACGGGTCCATCACTGTTCAGGGCCGGAAAATTAAAGAGGAAAAAAAAAGAGCAAGAGCTGTAAGATGTTTACACAAAACGAGGAACCGAAACATGAAAAAGTTTCTGGGTTTACAGAGTCTTTTTCATTAATGCGGAAAGCTTCTCCGACCACAGAGCTCTTAACATTTCCTCATTTCAGTGACGTTTGGAAAGTGAAACTTATGTTTTTATGTTGCAAGTCACAGTTCCGGTCATCGCCAACAGAGGTCGCAAAGGTTCCGCTTCTGAAGAACCTCAATTGTTCAGTGACGTCAGCTCACTGCACTTCAAATGCATTTGATCATATTAGGGTGTCTATTTTTAACACCCCAAGTCCAGTTGTTTGCCAATAGTGAAACAAGAATGGAATATATATATTCCATTCTTCAAAAATCAGGCATAAACAATTTAAGTAAGTGTAAGTATTAGTGAGGGTTTCCACGTCCCAGTCAATACGCATTATGTGAAATAATAATAAGCCACTCATCTGAGCCAAGGAAGCCACAAACAAAATGAATTGTTCACTAATGAACAAAACTAAAAAGACTTTTTTTGCATTAAGTTTTGTCATGTGAGTGACCACCACCTACATTATTTGGCTGTGCAGTATGTGATGATACATCCTTGATGTGTTTTATAGTCCAGTACAAGACACTATATACGTATTACTGCCATTGTATCTAAATTCACATACTTGGGAATATTAATCCACATTAAATGCTGTCCTTAAAAATCATTTCTAAATTATTTGTAATTTGAGGTTTCACTGTGTTTAGATGTGGATATAGATTATTATTATAGAGGACTTAGCTGAGTGAACCAGAGGAAGCCACAAGTATTTGTCACGCATTAACAAATCTCAGAAAATCATTTTAGTGTGCAGTGGTTCACTTCATGTATCTACATTCATAAAATACACACATCCACAAGGAACACACAAGAAAGCACAAGTCAATAATTTATTCACTGCATAGTAACAAGGTAATTGTGATATGCAATAAAAACAAGAGCAATTCACTTACTCTTGAAAAGATTAAAAATCATTGAAATATTATGCCACTGATCATTCCAAATAGTAACATACCAAAAGGTAAAAAGGCAGTAATACTGTACTCCCTGAATACCTTTAAAGACTGTAAAAAGTCTGTAATAAGTCAAAACTGTAACGTTTTTTTAGCGTTTTTTTTTTTGTTTGTTTGTTTTTTCAAATCACTAATTGATTCAAGGTGAAAGCATAACTTAGGTTAAGGAATTTTCCTGATAAGATAAGATAGATAAGTCCTGGAGGAAGTAGCAACACTAGCACTATTTTGGCAACAGAAGTTACACTCTAGAGTCTCCTGTTACATCAAAGCATGAAACTACATGATAAGTTCATGCTTTGTGTCCTTCCTATTTTATTTATTTAGTATTCTTATTTCTGATGGATTTACTTCCGGTCTTAGTCTCCTTTTCACTGCAAACAGTTACCACTCCCTTCACAAATGTTGAAAACAGTATTAAATTTTTGGTTAAAAATCTCCTTCAGTCGTCCAACCATGGAAAGGACTTCATTATTATCCTGAAAAAAGAACATTTCACACATTCTTACCATCTTAGCTTTTGAAATTCAGAGGTCTAGAAGGGACAGTCTGTCCAAGACAGTTCTTACTTGATTTTCTGAGGCACAGGTGGTGAAAATGTGTCCAATGCCTGACACAAAATCTCTTATCGTTTGGTATTTTTCCATCTGTAGTTCTTTTGCTATATTGTCCAGCCATAATGGACTCTGGTTGACAGAGGATGAATTCTCCATCTGTGGTTGTCAAACAAAAATGAATGATATGCTCAACACTCAGTAAGACCTGCAGGTTACTTAAAGTTTTTATTTGACAGAAATTAAATAATTAGATTAAAACGGGGAATTAATCATAAAATGAACTACTCATGAAGCAATTAGTTACCAACTTCTTCATTTGACTGAAGTAAAGCCAGGAAATTAATGTTCTTCCAGTGTGTAAAATTTAGCAACATTTAATGTAAAGTTGCATGTTACAACTGAATAATCCTCACTATGGCCTTTGTTTGTTGTTGATGTGTTGGAGAATCTACTGTATTCATCTTTTAGTTAAAACTAAAACTCAAAAGATGTTTAATTTGTCCATTGTGGGCTGCTGTAAAATATGGTGGTCCGGAAATGTCCATAGAGCTCACATAGCTCCTGATGTGAATATAAACGGTTCATTCTGAGGTAATGAAAAACAACAATTCAGTGGTGATTGTAAAATTAAGTAGAATTTTTTTATCTTCCATTTCTGCCAAATGAAAACAATTTCACTGAAACAATTCAGAACCTGCAAATACTCAGTGTTACACATGTATGACCAGTGGACCAGTGGTGAAAGACAATTACCTCAATACTTGAAATTAAAGCATTTGTTCGTGACTCCTCGGTGCAGTATAAGCACAGGAGAAGATAATGACATTCCTGTTGACGTAAGAGAGAAAATGGATCAGTGACAAAAGTGTGACAGAGACCAAAAGACAGAGTCCTGCAGTGTCCTCACCAGCAAGTGTTGAGAGACTTGGTAAGACAGAGCTACTTCCATTTTCAGCCTATCACTGTGATGACATTCCTGAGTGGCGATACACAATGTGCACATCCATTGTTTGTCCTCCCTACACACACACACAAATATATTAACCTCCATTGACCTTTAAAGGACTAGTGCAACATTAAATCATACATATATTTTTTTTATTAATGGACATGTTTCAGCAGGGAAAGTGTTACTGATGAAAATATGAATGGCTCTGTTGAATTCATGTAAATCAAGAGCAGGGAAATACAACCAGCATGCACCCGGTAACTGGGGTTGCTAAATGGAACTCAGCGATTATTCATTGGATACTGTTAAATACTGTTAAATACTGTTAAATAAAGTAAATAAAAGTGTACATCTTTAAACTCAGGAATGTAAAATGTACCATTTAGTATGTTTAACATGAAATGCACCATTAATTAATTGACATATTTACAGCTTAGATGCACAAATTTCTGTAAGTGGAACATTTGTGCAACATTCACATGGCAATAAATGAATGTTTCAAGAAAACACAGTGATCCACAATAGCAACATTTCTGGCTCATTTTATTAAAATGGGCTCAAAGACAATAGATTGATCAGAAAAACCAGTCAGGTGGGTGAAACCTTTCACTTGGTTAGTCACTGTGAACACCACATTTCATACACAGTCATGTGATTTATAATACATTTAACGAGAAAAATAAAATTAATTTATTTTACCTATATCTGTGATTTCCCTACTGTGACCTGTCAAAATGGCTGCTGTGCATAAAAAAAGGAGCACTGTTTTCACCACATTATGTAAATAGATAAGTATGTATCAGAATGTCTGCAGGGAACTGCAGAAAAATAAAGGTTGAAATCCTCTCCACTAAACATTAAACCACTACTTAGTAAAATGTTGTTTTCATCTGGGCTAAGCTCACCCCAAAACTGCATCATCTACGCGAGGCAGGTGACATTCCTGATGGAAGGAGCGTGGGCAGTTATCACACATGACCAGATCCGCTTCTGCACCTTTACAGACCCAACACTCATCATCATTTTTCTGATTCTCCTGCCAAGACACGCAGCACATGACAGCAATGTTATTTACACACAGCACAACATGTTGTATGTTTCTATATTACTTTCAAACCACTGAGATGAAATAGCTCCTCGAAGATGACTACAAATTACCACCAAGCAGTTGTATGTCTCTGCTGACTAATGCAGTTTTATTCAAGACTCATATAACAGACACTTGTTGATTTGAAAAAAGGAAGAAAGAAAGTAACTTTTAAGAGGTCAAAACCATGTGTGGTGTTTTGTGAGCGGTGGATCTGCAAGTCTAAGACCACAAATCAGACCTGGTATTAATATAAATCATCAGTGATCTGCTCACACTCACTGCAGGTCTGAACTGTCCCAGTTTGACCTCTTTGTGTTCTCAGATCTGACCACAAAAACCACATTCAGAGCTGGTTTTAAGACACATTTGTCAACTGACATTGTCTGACCAGTAGTAGTTCCATAATTTGTTTTTCATCTTATCAGTTCCCATATGTTCATTTGTATCCACAGCCACAATATAAACACTGATCGCCATGTGATTTTTTTCAAAGTAGTTATCTTTTTTAAGGACAAGCACTGACTTCCATTCATTTGTACAGCTTAACAAAAGCCTTTTGCTAACCTTAACCATAACCAGTTAAAGCCTAACATTGACCTTACCCTAACAACAATTCATATCTTATCCCTAAGCTTAACTAGTTCCTGGGACAGATGAATTGACAAAACAAAAACAATACCTGAGGCCTCAGGCTACTGTGGTAGGTGCAGAGGCATTCAAATCTAAACTTGTTTCTCTTTTTAAACTCCAGCAACTGGTAAGACATTTTAACTGTAACTCATGGAGAGAGACACAGGTTTTATGCATTTTACTTGCAGAACAAGGATCAATGAAGGATCAAACAGACTTTTCCACAAACTTACAAGCTCTTTCTGATCTGCTTGGCAAAGTGTGCATGTACATGACAGCGGGTGGATCCTCAAGATTTTTGCCTGGAATAGACAAATTCACAAAAAGGTTTCCATTTAGAAGTATTGGAAAACATATGTGTTTCTATTCGCTGCTGCTGAGCAAATAAATAGTTAGTAAACCGAGGTAAACAGTAGGTGGTGCAAAAAGCACTTGCCCACGTAAATAAAAATTAAAAAGTGTGTGACCAAACAGTGTTTGATTGCTGCTTGTCATCTATTTTTTTAGCAGGACCCCAGATCCTCCATCGGCAAACAAATCTTGATACACAACACATAATTACTATGAATGTTTTCCCTCCGATGTAGCAATAGAATAGAACAGAAAAATGTGAAATGTACATCTTTAAACTCAGGATTGTAAAATGTGCCATTTAGGATATTTAACAAAGGCATTTTTAGAAAAAAACACGAACATGGCAATACATTAATGTTTCACACAGTGATCCACAATAGCAACATTTATTAAAATGGGTTCAATATTATTAAATTATAATATATTAAAATGGGTTCAAATACAATAGACTAATCAGAAAAACTTGTCAGGTGGGTGAAACCTAATACGTGGTTAGTCACTGTGAACACCACATTTCATACACAAAGCCATATAATATATGTACAGTGCCTATCATAAGTATTCACCTCCTTGGATGTTTTACCCTGTTTCTGTGTTTAACAATATTTTGTCCATAAAGTTTAAAAAACAAAATTAACAGCTTCCACTCAAGAGCAAAATTCAATCTTTCCTTCATACACTGAATCTTTTTCCACTGTATTCCATTTTAAGTTTTTAATGACACACTGCCTCCCTCAAGTAAAATTTTTTTGAGTGTTTCCATTTAGTAATTTTTATGCACATATCTTTTTTATGTTATATCTGGTCCTGCTCCCTATGTTGCCTTTTCCCCACTGTGCCCCCCCCTTTTGTATCCTGATTGTTTCAGGTGTGCCGGAGACAAAGCAGAGCAAACTACATCCAATCCTGCAACCATTCCAGCCTGGCTTCATCAGCTCAGCACTGACACATCCACTCTGCCAGACTGTAGCCACTGTTAAGTCACTGCTCTATGTTTCAGCCTCTATTTGACTCATTTGTATTTCGTGCTTCTAATTTGAATCTATTTTATTATTTTTATTTATAATAAATCCTGTAGCTCACTCATTACACACCAGGATTAAAACTGTGAATGGTGGTGTCACATTAACCACAAATCTATCAGGACTAAAATATTTTAAATGTTACATTAATATTACAGTTACCTTACAGTATGTCACACCCACACTTACCTCTATAAGGACAGAGATTGGTTCTCCATTACACATGATGTCTTTTTTCCACCTGATGTTTGTCTGACATGACGCCTCCTTCACAAACTCTGTGGGGGTCAACCAGCTTGTCTCTGTGCGAATACATTTTCCACGAGTCCCTGGTGGAGGAGGAACAGAGACAGACGACTTCAAAACAACAATTTTTACACTATTCACAAGTATATCATATCAAAATGAATACCAACTACAGCTCAACAATATATCCACATACACACTGCTGTGTCTAGCTATGCCAGTGCCATAGCTAGACTTTGATTATCTCAGCCATAGACAGTCAATTTTGATGCGACCACCTCACCTTTCCTTATAGCCACACCATAAGATAAAGGTTAAGCATTACCTGAGACAAACCGTTCTCGGTATAAGGTCCCAGTTACATCTCTACATGTCACTGGGAACATGTGCTCATCTGACTCCTGCTCAGTCTGCTCTTCACTCCCTTCATCCTCATCTGCAATGGACACATGATGAGAAAATGATTAACATAACCATATCTACATGAAACTCCTTGTTCAGACCAGGTATTGACATTTGTCCTGAATGATCGAATCATGCGTTAACACACACACACACACACACACACCATAAATGCGTCTTCAGATCAAATTACTCGACACACACTCAGAGGTGGTCTGGGACACAGTAATTCTTTTGCATGTGTGAACACAAATCCATCCTTGGGACACTGACATTATTTGATCCACATCAGTTGCACATATTTTTTCCCCAAAATGTTAAAATATTACTGTACAACAGCTGCACATGAAATGTATTGATACAAATAACCCCATCAGACTCTTCTCTGTCTCTGCACCTGTCACCGACTGTGATACACACACAGACACATCTCTACAGTCAGACTGGATATAGACAATATTCACCTTGTGAACAGAAATGACGTGTGTATATTTACATACAGTGTAATCTAATCACACGAGACAATTCATATTTCATAACAGGGAATTCGGCCATAGACAGTCAATTTTAGTGGGACCACCTCACCTTTCCTTATAGCCACACCATAAAATAAAGTTTAAGCATTACCTGAGACAAACTGTTTTGGGCTCCAAGTTACATCTTCACATGTCACTTGGAACAAGCTGTAGTCATCTGACTCCTGCTCAGTCTGCTCTTCACTCCCTTCATCCTCATCTGCAATGGACACATGATGAGAAAATGATTAACATAACCATATCTACATGAAACTCCTTGTTCAGACCAGGTATTGACATTTGTCCTGAATGATCGAATCACGTGTTCACACACAGACCATGAATCTGGTCTGGCACACAGTGGCTCTTTTGCATGTGTGAAAACAATGCCATCCTTGGGACAGTGACATCATTTGACCCACTGCAGTTTCACATATTTTTTTCCCCAAAATGTTAAAATTTTTCTTTACTGTACAAATATACAAACATAAAAAATAATAGAGCATAAGCATTAAACTGAAGAGGTAGGAGACTATTTGTTTGTCGATATCTGATAACACAATTTAAAGCCAATACCGATGGATGCCAGTATCATGCAAATAATATCGTCCATCCCCAATTAAAAACACTCCTATAGAACAGTCCAATAGATTCTAAACACAGTTTAAAGACCCACCTCTTGTCCTTGGCCTTCACTTCAGGATGAGAATTTTAACTGTATATAACTAGATTTCTATCATTTTTTTTCAAAATTATTATTTTTACAGTTTTACTTTTATGATGTTTTATTGTTCTGTATTTTGCACCTTGTAGTCATTTCTATTACTTTGTAAAGCACTTTAGTTAACCCTGGTTGTTCTTGCTTAGCATGCTTATCTTTATCTGTTAAGCATGCTTAACATGCTTAACAGATAAAGTTGACTTGATTTGACTGTCAATGTTTCGCAAAAATACTGTACAACAAACCTGAATCAAGCAGATCACATTGGAACAGGGATCTCTTGGCCTAAGAGGTCAAAAAAGGACAAAAGGATCCCGATGTTAATAACTGCAAACAATTTGATACAATACTGAGTCAACATATCATTATTTATTCATGTATTTTTACCGTTTGTTTCATCTTATTTCTTCTGTAACTTGCTGCTTTTAGATGCCCTTCCTAAATTGAAATAAAAATGTTTTAAAAATATCAACAAATTTCAAATGAAACTGTCTGAAGTCGTCAGTAAATATTCTAAAATCAGACCAACAGACCTTTATAAGATTTCCCAGAGGGGTCCCATTACACTTAATGCTCAATTTCCAGTTCTTACAGCTTGCCTTCCCTGCAAACCTTTCAAATTCATTAGGTGTAAACCACTGTGTCTTGACTGAAATACACTTCTCCCCTGAAACAGAAAGAGGAAAAAAAAATGTGTTCATCTCAACTTTAAATCACCTGCTATGATGACAAATATATGCTGTCACATAATTAACAGTACATTTTTTATATATTTTAAATTCCATTCAGTAAAAAATTCATTTGTACAAGCTTTTATCTTTGTAGGACAGACAGTGATGACAATCTTTCTTTTTCAGTAACTTCAGTCAGTGATGTTTACATTGTCTCTCTGACCTTTTGCCAGTCTTTCTCTGCTCAGCACCCCTTCCTGGGATCCACAGGTCACAGGTAGCTGACTCTTATATAAAATGTCACTCTTCTCTCCCTTCTTCAAAGGAGAATCTGGAAACAGATTCCACAATCATTAGATTTAATTACATGCCACACCTTTGCTGACTAGGTGCAGCAGAAGTCCGCCTCAGCCTGCAGCAATGAGGCTGTGAATCAGTGTCACATGACTGCTAGTAGATTCACACCCACTTTCCCTTTCCCACTCACTCAGGGCAGCTGCACGGAGAAAACCTGGAGACACTAGCCCCCACTTCTCAAGAAAAGCCCAGTTAACCTGTAAGGCAACTCAACAAACCCTGGCTCATTCAGAAGAAAAGTGCTGTATAATATAAACACACAGTGCTCAGGTGTTCTCATCAGCAGGTAATAATGACAATGAAAAAGAATAAATTAAATTAAATTTGAATCAATTTAACAAATTACAGGCCATTATAATTTAGTTCAAACTTAATTTTTGGAAAAAATACATTGTCCTAATAGGCATATACAGTATAGAGTAATAGTGTTCTTTTCTATTTGACGGAAGATTTAGTTTATATTAATGAGATTGGTTTAAAACTCGTTTTGTATTTTTTACAGTGTATAAAAAAATCTGGAGCAAACTGGGCAAATTTTCCTTTTTTGTTTTTGAGTGATCTTTGTACAATCAAGTTAGCCATTGCATTTGTTTAGTAAGATATATTAAGTCTATGAGCAATGTTATTTAGAACATGCAGTACTTTGTTTTTTGACTTTGAATATTTACTTGAATTTGTGAAGTTTAAAGAGTCATTTACTTTAATATTGTGTCTATTGATATAATCTGTAAGCAACAATTAATGAGCTATAACTTAATAAAAATAAAATCAAACTTTTTTTATATTGCCAAAATACTAAATATATCGTTACTTTTTTTTTTGCCAATATAGCCCATCCCTACTGGACAGGGAGTAATACAAGTATTTACATTATGGGTAAGAACACAGTCTAAAATACGAGGAGGAGAAAAACACGAACACAGCCTACACTTCATAAACACAAAAAGACGACTAAAACAATAAGAAAAAAATCTATATGACATACAGTGTGTTTGTTGACATATAAACATTAGCAGATCAGCAGATCAGGAGCTAAGCATAAATATAAAAGACCTAAAAATACCCACCTTTCTAATGTTCATGTTTACTCTGCCACGAACCAGTTTCTAAATGTTTTGCATAAAGAGTGGTCATTCTCACAGTTGCGATGTAAAATCCTGAGAGGCTCTCACACAAATAAATCATCACCAAAACCACTTTGTCTTTTAAGGAATGGGACAGTTGACTCTATTGTTTTGCTTTTGCTCTTGTAGTTGAGCAGTAACTAATTGCCTTATTTAATTTCCCAAGGTCACTCCAGTGATTCTACTGCAAAATTGCAAATATTTAGACTGAATAACAGACTGGAACAGAGAAACACCATTTACTTTGCAGCAGTAAAACTTAAAGCTAATATTCAGAGCTAATATGCTCCACAGGAGAAAGAGTGTGGGAGGCAACTTACTGACTCTTTTCCTGGACATTTTCCTTTGAGTCAACTGAGATGATGGACCAGGCTGCTCCTCCTCCTCCTCCTCCTCCTCCTCCTCCTCCTCCTCATCATCATCATCATCATCACCACACATTCTTTTCCTCCTCTTTTTCACTGATTTCCCTTTGTCCTTCTTATCCTCCAAAAGCTCCTTCCCTTTCCCTGTGATTACATGAACAGCCAGATGGGTTAATAAATACCATGTACAAATGGATATTTTTAAGGTTGACAGTGGAAAATTAGGAGTGAGTTTAACTGCACTTTTTAAAAAAAAAAAAAAAAAAAAATTACTTTATCTTTGTGCAAACAAGTGTACTACTGAGACCCATATGTACATATTTTAATCTCTACAGTGATGATGAGGAGAATGTCACCATTTTGAACACAGGGACCAATATAACAATCATTAGCACATTAGTGAGTAGGTCTGACCGTCCATGAGGCTGTTGCGCAGCAATCGTAGGATCGGGTAGTTGTTCATGATTGTCTCCTTAAACATGCATCTCCAGAACAGGTGGATGTGCTGAGACCGCTTCCTCTCCAACCAGTCCAAAATGTCATAAAGGGCATTTTTCATGTTTTCTTTACTCTTTATGCGACTCACCTTCTGCAAACACACATACACAGTGTTACAGATAAAGTATTTTTTGTATCTCAGTGTTTATTTTAAGATGTTTTGTTGATCAATTAACCTCATGGAGAGCTCTCGGTTTGATTATAGGAAATTTTGAAAGATAATTAAGATGTAATTAAGCCTGGAAAATATGGCTACCATCTCAATTGATACATTTCCATATATATATATATATATATATATATAAATCATCCTGCTGCATCCAAAAATGACCAGTCTGCATCTCTGAATGCTCCACAAATCAAATGAGTCCTGATCAATTACCTTACTTAAAGCTTCAGTGCATATCTAAAGCAACAATTTTTTTGTTGAGGTTATTATTCTGCCTCTCTTTGGTTAAGGAGTACAGAAATGATGTAACATTATTTGTATGCTGCATCCTTCATCTGAAAGCAGACTCTGTCAAGCAAAACTATCAGACCTGAGTACTTGTGTGGGGCAGAAGGAAAACTTGATCCTATCAAACTGCTTAAGGACTTTTTTAGCAACAGAATTCTCAAGTGTGAACTCATTTGACATTGGTTTGAATTAAACAGATTTCAAGGTAAGAAAGAAATAATTCTTTTGGAAGAGAGATGTTTTACAGTGTACAGTGAACTCCCTGTTCCATGAATTAACTGAGGTCAATATATGGCAATTGTTACTATTGTAAGTGGCATAAATCTATACAAATTCTATCTTCCTCTTCATTTATTACACTAGTACCTGAAAAGAAATTTGCATAGTCTTTCTTTAAAGTGGTGGTAATTGTGTTTTCCATGAACAATCACTTTTCTTGGGAGTTTTGTCAATAACTGGTCTTGTTCACCATTTGCTCATTCCTTATGTTTTTATTATATTATATTATATATTTTTTCTTTTACTGTGTATTTAGATTTAAAGATGCCAGGAAAGAAGAAGAAAACCATTCTTTCATTCTGGACAGACAATTACCACTGCTTTTTAAGGGGCCATTTTGGGGCCAAATGTCTTTTTGGTTCTGAAAGGCAAAAATATGTATAAATGCGTAGTTACCCTGTGCAGCTCACCTTGTACCTGTCCTCGGGGATAAGGTTGTGGTCCCTGAGCTGGTTTAGGAAGATTTGCGGCTTCTCCATACAGGACAGCTCTGTTTTATGACAGTGGAGAAACCGCAGCAGTTGCTCAGGCTCCAGGAAGTCCAACGGGTCCATCACTGTTCAGGGCCGGAAAATTAAAGAGGAAAAAAAAAGAGCAAGAGCTGTAAGATGTTAACTCTAAATGAGTAACCGAAACAAGTTTCTGGGTTTTACAGAGAGTCTTTTTCATTAATGCGGAAAGCTTCTCCGACCACAGAGCTCTTAACATTTCCTCATTCCTCATTTCATAAGTGAAACTTATGTTTTTATGTTGTAAGTCACAGTTCCGGTCATCGCCAACAGAGGTCGCAAAGGTTCCGCTTCTGGAGAACCTCATGGTGACGTCAACACTGCACACACACACATTTGCTCTTCATTCATAGCGAGGACATAGGAGAACATAATGCTAACCCTAACCCTAAAACCCAGGTTTTAACCCCCAAAAAGACAAAATGTCCTAACTTTGTATGGTTTATGATTCTTGGTCCAAACAAAACCACACATACAAGAACACACACAAACCATTGGCCCTTGCAAATATTTTCACCTCTTTCTTTCACATGGGTGTTAGAGATTTACTGAGCAAAAGGGAGGATTACTAAACAGGCCTACTTGGCCCAGGCCCAGGGGCCCAAGAGCTCAGGGGGTCCTGAAGACTATGGTTTGTACCATGTTGTATGTTATTCACCCCTTATATCTGAAAGGGGCCCCTCAGCCAAATAACACTGGTTATTATGTTTCTTGATGGGGCCCTTAGTCAAATGATGTGACATGTCTAATAGAGGCCCTCATCATTATAATAATAATAATTATTATTATTATTACTAATTAAAGCACATAATGGTAGGCCTTAACTGGGAGAACATGTTTTTTTTCCTTTTGCAAAAATCAGACACTCCCGTCATTGAAAATGTAAGCCTAGTTGTCTTGCCAGTTATTGGAGGTAGGCTAGTGTGTTAGCTTACTCAAGGAACAGTTGAATTAATGAGTACAAACTTGTCAATAAAGGTGCCACAGGTCACTAATGACACTCAAGATTAAGTCAGTGCAAAATGGAGCGACCAGTTCTAAGTAGAGCAGCTATGCAAAAGTTAAAATACAGAGTTAAGTGTGAGAAGCTGATACTTTAAACCTGTTTGTTTGTTTCTTTTTTATGAATTTTCTGTTGTACCACTGTTGATTTTCTGCGATAGTGCAGGGACGGCACACGTGTTTTTGACATGAGGGCCTTTTTTCCTGTCTGTCAGACTGTGCAGAATGAAATGAACAATGTCCGGCATTTGCAGTTCACACATGACACGCATGTACATGCAGTCATGATCATAAATCGGAAAGATCTTTTATTGTTTATTGCCATTTCAGTGGTTTCTCTCAAATAAGAACCAAGATGCTGCTCTCTTTGCTCCAAAAGTGATATGAAGACCTGTAGTTTTCAGAGCATAAATACTGAAAACAGACTTTAAATGGCCACAGCAGATATCATTTGTAAATTTAGTATATTTAGTATATATGTTATTATTTGTTATCACTGAAAGAGAAGTTGCTAATCTAATCTAAAAAAAAGTTGGAGAAAACACAACCAGACATTAATTATCATGTACTTTCACCTCACTTGTCAACTAAATCATGGTTTCCGTGTTTTTACAATAAGAGCAAGTGATCTAGATGTTTTATGAACTCTTAAAGTAAATTAGAAACAAATAAGCTAATTACTTTTTAAAGCTGCAAGGCCACAAATATGATGACAAAGATATGATAAAGGTGTATAATTTCTGGTTTCTCTTTATCCTCAGTCAGGCTGTTGGTCATATTCCTCATCATATCCTTCCAAGTCGTGGTAAACGACATCACCATGCTGATCCTGACAGGTCTGCACTGCATGCAGCACAGTTGCGAGACGGCGGTCCAAAGCAGCGAGGTGTGGTTCAGTCAGGAGGGGGGCCACACCTGCCAGAGGATCCTGAGCCAGAGATTCTCGCATGATGTCACTAAGGCGGAAACCAGGGAGGGTCAAGAGACGCAGGCGGAGGAGGGTGGAGCGGCGGATCCTACAAAGGGATGGGTGGAGAATGAGATCACAATGGCATATACAGTAGAAGAGGTGTTACATACTTTCAATTGAAATGTTTGCTCTTGAAGAATGATTGATTAAAAGAATGACTGACTTGAGTTGGTTCCCTCTAACTTGGGTCCTTTAAATCTGTGTAATTTGCACTGACTTTTATGTGGGTATTTTTGTACCACACATTGTAACTTTAGTGCTCAGTTTCTTCTCTCACCATTATAAGTGTGTGAGTCATTATGGGTGGTGTTGTTTTTACCTGCAGCATTGTTGTAACGGAGCCAGAATAGACGGCTCATCCCGAGAGTGACGCCCAAACCTGAAAAAAAGCATTTTTGTGATAAGTCAGAAATGAAATAGATGTTGCTGTTGCCTGCTGCATATGATAATCACTTTAGTGTTCACATGACTGTTACCTTATTCATGATAAAATTGCTGCTGCTGTTATTTCTACTGAGCTGACATAGGCTCAATTAAAGGTTACTCACGCCCGTCCATTATCCAGATGCAGCAGGAAAGTCTCATTTCCAAATTTCTCAAACGTCTCATAGTGATGTCTGTCCATGTTGCCTATGAATGCACAACACCGTTTCATTGGGCTAATCATTTTATAATTAAAACAGATAATACAGCTAAATATTGAATGAAATGTCAGTGCATTTACACACAAGATAATACTAATCCAAGTTGAGTCAATTTTGCAATTCGTCTGTGCTCTTGAAGGAGCTAAACAAGTACATACAGTATATACAGTGGGTTATCTACAGTATGGAGTCTAAAATGTAGAGACTGACTCATGAGGAAGTCCAGCACAGCCATGTCTATGAGATCCACCAGTCTGGTGCCATGGTTGTAAGGAGGCGTCTGTTTGACAGTGTCACAGTAAGATGGGTCCTTCTCCCACCTGGAAACAACAGCAACAATCAACAAACTGTGAATGAGTTTAACTCAGAAGTTTGAAGTGCAGCACCCACATCTTTTTTCCTCAACAGACAACGTTAATTCAGTTTACTTTCTGTGTCATTGTCATTGTTCTTGTGTTATATTTTTGTTGAAATAGAAAAAACTGTGGCTGCATATTCAGGAGTAAATAATACTTTTTATCTTAACACATGCTCCTCACCAAATAAAATGCAGTTTCTTAAATTTTTAATAAAGTTGTTGCAGTCCTTTAGGCCACTGAGGGGCAGCAAACTCACATCTAGTTAATAGTAGATTAAATTAATAGTATAAATTAAATGAGGTTTTATGGTTTTAACAAAGGAAGGTATTGATTGGGACAGACAGTGAACCCACTGTGTGAGCTTGGTGCGGCTGTAAGATCGTCTCCATGGTGATCTCCAGGACCTGCGGGGAGCAAGTGTGAGGTCAGGTAGCATGGCAGCCAGGGAAACCTCCAGCGCATGTGGCTGACCGCACACTGGGTGTTCTGTTGAACAGTAGTACTCACACTGCCCATAGAAACACACGTTCCCCACTGGAGAGAGGCAGAGAGAGAGCGAGAGAGAGAGAGAGAGAGAGAGAGAGAGAGAGAGGGACTGTGTTTGAGTTACAGCTTTGGCTCCAGTTTTGAAAAGGTGCAAAAGAAATATGAAATATATGCACAGGTCAATATATTAACTCCATCTCTCTCACACACATACACACACCAGGGGAAGTGAAGAAGGTCCTTGACAGCCTGTGGTCAGTGGTTTTCTCTTTGATCTCTGTGGTGATATTGATGAGTCGACCGACCACGGGAGGGATCCGGTTGAAGCCCAGAATTCTGTGATGGACAAGGAGACAGAACAGGAATAGAGATGAACATAAAAATAAAACACGCAAAAAAGTTGAAGACAGAGACCTGTATAGCCTACTTTATGGCCAAATGTTTATGCATCCTATTGATTTTCTTGATACTTCATGAATTAATAATTCCAGCAGTGACCTGTTTGTGAGAAAACAGTCTGCCCAGCAGGATGTCTCTTGCTTACATCTGTACCTGTCAAGGTGAAAGGCAGCAATCTCTGCGTTGTGTCTTTCAAAGTCTGAGAAGTAGAAGAGGTTCACGTCCGTTTCTGCATCTCTGGACTGTCTGCACAACAAAACACACACACACACACACATACAGAGGAAGATACATGCTTGAGGCTATAAAGTAGAATCTTAAAACAGACAGTCAGTCAGTCATTCAGACACTATTAGGGTAGTCTGGTCTTACTTCATTGGTTTGAGCAGTGCTTGTCCGTAGTTTGGGAATGATAAGAGCAGCTTTAGCTGGGTGCCTCCTGTCTTCTGGACTGAAAGACACAGAAACTGGCTGCATCTTCTCATTTATAAAGCAGAAATGCAAGCACAGTCATTCAGTATACATTTACTTCAAGATATCATCATAAAAAATATCATAATGTTTTACTTTTGAAATGCTGAACAATTTAACAACTAGGTCCTGTCGATTTTGGCAAATGCTACTGAAATAAAAAAGATTGAATTAAACATTTTTTTCCTGAAAAGAAGAATGCAGAATATCACCAGACTGATCGTTTAATGTGACCACGAGAGGAGTTTGTTCACTGTGATGTAATACGCTTGTTTCTCCACATGATGGCCTAAAACAACCAACTACCACTGGGCCCTCCATTTTGGACATTACCACTAAAGGTCCTGAATAATTAATTTGCTAGTTTAATGCATTTTCACAGTGTTTCTTTACACTAAATATTATAAATTATGTATGTAAAACCTCCAAAAATATTGTTTTGAAGCAATTTGGCCCCAGAAATCCTGTTGTACAACCTATTTTTACTCATTTTTTTGTCCACTGAGATCTAGAAATAGGAAGTTGGTTTTATTTGTATTCTTTCAACACACTTGGCCCACCTCTGCATCACTTCAGATAAATGTGATTGATTAACACCATACATTGTATAGTCCACCTCACAGTTTCAATAATTTATAAGCATTATTTCACATTATCTCTGGTGAGCACATTACATTTCAAGACCTTCAGTAAAAGAAAGTGCTTTATTTGCTGTATGCCTTGGTCAAATCCTTGAAAGTAATTACTCAAAACACATAAATACTGAAATATAAATGAGGGAAATAGCTGACTATCTAGATTTGAAGATTCATGTTGAGTGTTTAACATGAACACACTGAAAAAATAGCTGAGATTAGGGATCAATTAATACTGTATATTATTCATTCTACATGCATGCAAAATGTTGAGTCAGGGTGTATGGGGGGGAGCAAACCAAAATTGAGCATGTGCTGATGCCAGTGAGACTA
The DNA here is from genome assembly GCA_016785285.1 of Brachirus orientalis. NCBI lineage: Eukaryota > Metazoa > Chordata > Actinopteri > Pleuronectiformes > Soleidae > Brachirus > Brachirus orientalis. The sequence goes on along the minus strand of JAFBJR010000367.1, from coordinate 3,052,009 downwards.
TGTGCATGTGTGTGTATGTGTGTGCAGGTGTTGGGAAAACACCTACACACAAATAGTTTGTGGGAGGATTGTATTTATGACACGACACATTAAATCCACACACTCGCCTGCGATTTAAAATTAAAATACAGTTGTTTCTGTGTAAGCAATTGTGTCTGTGCTAAAACACAAAAGAACACTTGTTCAGCAACACACAGCGTTTGCTGCAGTAATGTTGGACTTCAACATACTCTTTGTGTTACGTCCGTCCATCAATCTCACGTACAAATGAATTTACATTTCTCATTTTTCGCTTTACTTATATGCATTTCTCTGTTTGTCAGACTCCATAAAAGTGGCTCTGCTGCCCGGCTGCACCACAAACTGACCAGACCCTTGAAGGGATTTGATGGCTCATCAAATGGTATGCTGAATGTGTCTGGGTCTGTTCTTCCATTTATAGATAATTTGTATAAATACGTGGATGTGCCTCTCAAAAGTGTGATCTTTCATGTTCTAAACATGATTTTCTTCCCCACAGTTTACTGTATTCACAAACTGAAATCTTTAGTAAATGCTCACTATTGCCTCTGGCTTTCTAGTGTGGTGTTGTAAGTGTGTTTAACCAAAAGGAAGCTGCATAATTTATTACACTGTAAATCGAACACTGCTGGGATGAATTCCAGGTGAGGAGTAGATCAGTTTTTAGGCTTAGTCCTGTCAAATTCAGCTTAGTGAAAAATGAAATATGATACTTTATTGCATGACTGACAGGTTTGTGTGGCTGTGCAGACTTTGGCAAAATATATACTACATACTATATAGAGTATATAGAGTATATATATATATATATATATAT